>OOFG01001209.1:0-14498 GCA_900323295.1 Molva molva | reverse complement strand
AGGAGCTCAGCTGGAGGAGCTGAGAGAAGAGCAAGTCCATGTGGTCCTCATTCAGCCCTGCCTCCAGACACTGGCGCTGGTCTATGTTTCCCTTCAGGCCAAAAACCCTCTCCGCAGAGCCTGCGGCAGGTACACACACACCTGTTTCTCATCTCAGTGTCTTCCACACGGCAGTTAGGCCGTCATCAATAAGTATATTAAATATATAATGCAAAACTTTAAGAAAGTTTCTCGAAACTTTGAAAGAACACCAGAACATTACCCCTGCTAAATGGGTAGCTAGTGTGTGTACCATCTCCATCTATTCAAATGTATACATTGCATTTACTGATTATTTGTAATGCTGCCGTATCGTTAATGTTTCCTAAGATAATGTACTGTTTGTTTTTTATGTTTGTTATTTTAACAGTGTTGTAATTGTTATGTTGTTGACCTGCCCGGTGACTACAGTACAGATGTCAATTAGCCACTTGGCTAACTCCATACATTAACATTTAAGTGTGAACTAAATCAGCCAACTGAACAGCCATCTTCTTTGATCACAGGAAGTTCTAAGGAGTATTTGGACAAATGTTTTGGTCATTTGCATTTAGGGTAAATGTTTCAAGATTTTTCCAAGGTCCAAAACATTCATGGTTCAGAAAAATCTAACCAGATGGACCTTATGTGTCCTTGAGCCAAAAATATTCAGCATGTCAAATACCAAGTTTCAGAAATGTTGGGCAAACGGGACGGGGGGCGTGACCGTTTAGTTTTGACCGTGAATTATAGCGCCCCCTGTGGTCACAGCGCCATCTCTCACACTAATAAAGAGAGAAACAAAATGACAATAGTCATAGACACTGAGTAACAATAGGGTGGCATGCTTTGCAACCACACTAATAAATAAACAAGCCCCCGGGGACTCCCACTGACTCCACCTTGGTCCTTCCCTCCCTCCAGTGCCCTAAACTCTGTGGCATCATGGCTGCAGGACGCTACCGTGGACTGTCTCTCTGCCTGCTTGTCTGACTGCCTTCACACCCCGGAATCAGACCGGCATCCTCACATCACGGACACAATTGCTGCCTGCCTGGATGGGTTTCCTCTTGGTCAGTGTGTCTGTCAGACGGTTTTAGTTGTAGGAGAATGACAGCAACAGGCAGTTTATATATTTTCTCTCTTTTCTTGTGTTCCCAGGTGAGAGATGCATACACAGACTGCTCCCTGAAGGTCAGTATTTCAATGTCAAGTTCATTTCAGGAATGTATAGTATTCAAACTCGAGGGAGATCGCCTTTAACTGATTTGTCTTCTCATTCTTCATTTGTGTAGTTTTGCATTTTCTTGAGAAGGCTTTGAGTGGATTCATCCAACAGAACAGGTACGGAGATCATCAGACATTTTATATTGGACATCATCATCATAATAGTCATATCTTTAAGTGTTGTAGTTAGTTAGACTAGTAATGAGTTAGGAGTTAGATTAGGTATACGATTTGTGAGTTAGAATAGCTAGAGTTAAAAGTTAATTATACTAGCAAGAGTTAGAATTGCAAGATAGTATACATCTATATAGCATGTATAGAATGAAGGAATGAATGACATTTGGCCATTTTCTGGTATATCTTTTTCGCCCCCTGCTGTCTACCCAGTGGACTAACAGGCCGTCACATTGCTCAGGCCCAGCTGATGCATCTGTGCCTGACTGCAGTGAAGACCTCTATGCTAGTGCTGCAGAGGTCTCAGGATGCCGCCAGTGCAGCCCTACAGGTGGTTGAGGGTTCCTGCGGCCTGCAGAGCACTCTGAGCTCCCTGTTGGACCGCTATGTCGACATCCTCACAAACGGTAAGGGGGTCTAAGCAGAGCAAACACGACTGTCTATTCTTGACCCTATATATGAAAGCAGCTTCAGCTAATTTGATTAATTTTAATAATGTTTCTGCGCTACTATGCTTGCAGTGAAAGCAATTCACTGCAATTCTGCTATTGCTCAGGTCTTTGTTTGATTGATGTATTTGAACCAACAACCTTATACTTTATTAGCTATAGACAGTTACACTGCTTCATGCAGATTGCTACTGTCGTAAAGTACATAAATACTTTCCCGCCAGAAAATATCAATTTGTTTGTATTTATTTATTTCTTCTTCCCACCTCCTGGTCACCTTTTCTGTGTTGTCATTCTACAGAGGAGTTCATCCAGACAGTTCAGAGCACAGCAGGCATGGCGTCGGTCCTCCTGCTCAGGTCTGCCATGGGCCCTGGAGAAGATTTGGCCACTGTGGTGAGAAAGACCTTTAACAATTTCCCTCTTTGAATATTTTATTATACAGGATCAATTAGTGATATTACATAAGGGAACCCCTTAAACGTCACTTAATAAAGTGAATTGCACCATCAAATTGTATCCATTGTAAATTCGCCCTGCTGTGTGTGTGTGTGTGTTTCTCCAGGTGTGCATGTTGCTGCGTGGCTCAGGCCAGGGTACAGACGCTGCCCCCTGCTGGCTGAGGCAAAGCCTAGCAGGGCTGTGTGCAGAGGGCCGCCCACTGGGCGTCTCCCTCTACATGTGCCATGGGGCCCTGGCCATGTTGAACTGGAGGCGGGCGGCCCTGGGCCCCCGTTGGGAGGAGCTGCTGCTGCTGGTCCCAGACACCCTGCTGCTGCTGGACACCAGGTAGGCTGCATCCTCTGGTCTTTCGGGCTCAGAGCTCTGAGCCAGGTGTTATAGTCCACCGTCTGGAAATCACACTCTTTGCTTGAAAAAGCAAAGAGTTTTGAAAAGTGAGACTTATCCAGTTTAATCAGGTTTTAGTTAGGCTATTGTATAATTGTATTTATACACCTTACACTTTAATTCAAATCAAGCAATTGCAAAAGAGCTTGACGGTTGTCAAAATACATACATTGAAAAAAGGTTTTTGTTTTTTATTGTTTTCTTTCGTGTCCAATGCGTGTGGATGCATGGAGCTCCATTGAAGTAGCGGTTAATGTTTAGCTGACAAGATGCAGCTATGAGTTAAATCAGGGCTTCTTGCGACCTTCCTAACTAATGGTTAGGCGACTATTCCATTAGGGCGCAGCCCTAATGGAAATACACATTTTAACAATTGTATTCTCATCAGTCTTTCAAAAAAATGTAGATGAGTGTAAACAGTATTGATATTTATTTAATGTATGATATAAAAAATATATATTATGCATATTTATTCATGTTGTCCATTCCTGTATGTTGTTGCCAACACTCCATCTTTCTTTCTGCTTATCTCCCTGTCAAGCATTAAGGAGTCCAGTACGGCCATGGTGGTGGCCCGAGTCCTAACCCTCTGGAGCGGTGCTGCCCTGGACTGCCTGCAGGTGGAGCGGTCGTCCCACCCCCCTAGCCTCTACCGGTCTCTCCAGGGGGGCTCGGCCCTCCACGAACACCTCCTGGAGCACGTCTACTCCCACTGGGAGCACCCGCTGGACGGCGTCCGCCATCAGACCCGCGCTCTGTTCCGGGACCTCATCGCTGCGCACCAGCACGCCAGCGCCTCAGACCCGGCCCTACCGGACCCCTACGTCGCTACACTGACCCGCAGCCTGCTGGGGCTGGAGTGGCACATGAGGGGGAAGTACGGCTCACTGGGCTGCCTGGTGGAGCTCCTCGGGGCCGGCCACCTATTGGACATCCAGCCCCAGCTTCCCTCGCAGCTCCTGGGGCTGATGGGAGACCAGAACCTGGCTCCGTACGCCAGCGACCTCCTGGAGAGACTGTTTGTCAGTCACAAAGGCCAGCTGGCTGAGGAAGAGGAGGCAGGCTGTGGGGGCAAAGTGGGTTCAGGGTGCTGGATGGAGCTCTGGCACCGGACATGGGTGACCCCCCTACTGCAGGTGCTGTGCCGTGCCAGACTGGACCAGACCACCTACATCCTGGACTACTTCCTGCCCAAGCTGCTGCGGTGCAGTCCCTCCAGTCTGTCCCACATGGTGCAAGCCCTGCAGGACATGGGACCCTGCAGTTCTGGTAAACACACACTCACTCACTCACACACACTTCATTTTTCAGCAGCAGTAGTACAGTTCATTGCGTCATGTGTTAAATGTGCTCAGGTCCTCCGGGCAGCAGGGGCGCTGTGGGGGCCCTGATGACCTGCTTGCGGGCAGCAAGGGCCCAGGGTGTGGCCCCATCATTGGAAGAGGGTCTATTGGGTGGACTGGTACCCCTCTCCTTGCTGCGACAAGCACTGGTACACAAACACGACCAGGTATGTTTGTGTGAATGTGAAACCATTTGTGTTATCATAAATATTTGACTCCTGTATGTTTGTTTGTAACCATGTCTTGACCTCCGTCTGACTATCCAAGGTGAGGATGGATGCTCTGGGCCTGCTCTGTGAGACCCATCGTAGAACGGAGGGACTGACTCCACAGGAAATTGAGCTGTTACGTCACTTCCTTCCCCCCAACGTCAACTGCCAATCACCAGGGGTCCGACAACTGACCGTGAGCCTGCTCAAAAAGGCAAGTGGTTTCACAAAAAAATACTAAAACCATGGGTCGATTTGAAATTCCCTATGACATGCCATGGATGTCTCATTCAATTTACATCTATATTCAGTGAATAAATGTGCAGATAAAAAATATAAATCCCATGTTGAAAGTCCCTTCAAATGTCATACCCATACATCACACAGTTGCTGTGTAGAGTGAAGGACAGCAGTCAGTTGCTTCAGAAGAGATTGACCCAGGAGAAAAACCAGGAGCAGAAAGACAGAGACATGCACACACTGGCAACCTACAAGGTATTCTCTATTTCTCAAACTCATGAACTCCAAAGTAAACAGGCATCACACAATCCTTGATGGTTGTGTGTGGCTGTGTAACCCCAGGAGTTCCTCTGCTGGATGTGTGAGTCCCTCCTGGAGGTGCTGGTTCCAGGAGCATCCTTCCCCGCGTGCCTGACTGCCCTCCATCTGCTGGTCCTGCTGGGCCAGCTGTTCACCTTCAGCACCGGTACTGATCTAGCTCCCACTCAAACCCGACCACCCCACCTCTTTCCTCCTCTCTCTGTTCTGTTTAAATGTGCATTGTTTGCAAACTCTGTGTATTACTTACTGGGGGGTCGGCTTAGCTCAGGAGGTAGGGTTGACTTGTAACCGGAAGGTTGCTAGTTCGATCCCCGGCTCCTCCTAGCTGAGTGTCGAGGTGTCCCTGAGCAAGACACCTAACCCCAACTGCTCCCGACGAGCTGGCTGTCGCCTTGCATGGTTGATTCCGCCGTCGGTGTGTGAATGTGTGTATGAATGGTTGTAAGTCGCTTTGGATAAAAGTGTCTGCTAAATGCCCTAAATGTACATGTAAAATGTACTTGATATTTTACATAAAGGTTATTTGAAACAGCACCATGATCCATTTTTTGGACACTGTGTAGATACATCTTAATCCTATGAAACGTGAGTGATTTATTTTCCCTTTGCCTGACAAGCAGACAAATAAGATGTGTGATTGTGTGATTTGACAATTGATTTGAACCATATACATTGTTCTTGTCTTTTCATTCATTTATTTCTCTCTCCCCCTCTCTCACTAAGAACCGGACGTCTTCGCCCTAGGCAGCAAAGTAACTTTTGCTCATGCTCAAAATGTCCTCTACTGTGTGGCCAGCAATTTCCTGGAGGTCAAACAGCTTGCTTCTGTGTTGCTACGGCAACTCCCACCATCAACCGTTGGACTGCAGGTCAGCCTGCTCAGCCTGCTGGGACTTCTGTTTGAGAAAATATTTTATGAATTCGCTAATATTTCTGCTGATGAACAGCTATGCAATTCTCACAGATTTTGTAATATTTACTTGTCCTTATTAAGTAAAAAATTGTAGGTGTTGTTTTGAAGAAAATATCAAATAGTCAACCTAAATTGCCTTTGTTTTAGATTAGCCAAGACCCATTCATGAGGCCTGGTAATGTTAGCCTGCATCCCTTCTTTGGATGCATATCATTTTGACTAACATGTTAACAAACAAAGTATACTCTTGATTCTAGGACCGGGAGAGGCTGAGTCATGTGCTCTGCGCTGCACTGGAGCTTAGCACCAGCACCAAGCCCTACGACAGCGTCACCGCAGCCCACCTCCTATACCTTCTTGTGCACCAGCCCACCCTGCCGTCTGCCTTGCTGGCCTATGCCCAGGCGCAGGGCCTCCCCTTCCTGCTGCCCCTGCAACCAGCGTCCCAGGCTTCTGAGGCCCTCACGCTGGAGTACAACAGCCTCGCCGGTATGATTTTCTACTTTATGTCTGGATTACAACATTTTAAATGGTTTGGACCCTCCTCCACTATGTGACTTTGTGTTTACTAGCTCAGTCAATTCTGTTAGATCCTCAAGAATATGTTCTATATGTGACTGTACCATACCATTTCGCACACTGTATTTAGGCAGTCAGCTTTTTCTGTAAAGGCCACTAACCAGTGGAACACCCTTCCTGACGCTGTGAGGAGCTGCAGCTCTATCAGCTCTTCCAAAACCAATTTAAAAAGCCCTGTTCTGGTCTTGAATTTGATCTTATGGTTTTTATGACTTGCCTTCAGCCGGCATACATACATTTGTGATCTTCTTTTTGTATTATTATGTCTTTACCCTGTATTGTTTGATATTGTGCTTTCTCTGTTTTGTCCTGCCAAGGGGCTATAGATGGTGATATTTATGTTTCAAACCGTATGAGGTCCACCAAATGCCAACCAAATGCCTACATATTTGTAATCCTATGATGTCCATGTTAAGTCTGTATATTGTAGCAATTGAATTATGTCCCACCAACATCCTTTTCACAAGCATAGCAACGGCTACAGATTTGTTTGACGTGGCGTATGCGTGTGCGTTTTGTGTGACTTCATGTGTTTAATTAATGCCATGTATGATTAGTACATCTGAGCATTGTCTGTGTGTCTGTGTCTCTGCAGTGGTGCTGCTGCTGCTGCAGCGTCTGCAGCAGGAGGTGGTGTCGGCCGAGTCGTCCCTCCTGCAGGCCGCTGCCGCCCGGCCCCTCTACGGCCGGGCCCACTGCATCACCGCTGTGCTGCAGCGCCTCCCCCTCGGGTGAGGATCACACCCACCCATGCAGGGAGTTCCTCCCTCGAACTGGCACTGATATGAATCCCTACTAAAGTCTTTAATAATCCCATTCTTACTTACTTTGTATATGTGTTTTTACTTAATAACCCACTAGCTAACTAATAGAAGATAGGTACGATTCAAGAGCTATTATTTGAGTGTAATTTGTTAGAAATGCCACAGCCATCCGTCAGCTATACGTGAGTGAAATGCGTTGTGAGAATATCTGTTTCGAGTTGACTGCGCCGGCCTCTGTTTGGGACCGCTCCCTGCTCATTTCTGACCAATCAGGGCATCTCTCCCCTGATTGGTTCGGGGAAGCCATCATGCCTGTCAATGACATTCAGAGACTCGTCGTTATCATCTTAAAGGTGGAGAAATGTAGTAAGCAAAGGGAGGCTGCGCTTTTTGGGGTTGTTCATTTCACTCTTTACCACTCTCAAATCGTACCTACAGCACCTTTAATCTTGCTTTGGGTGGAATGTATATCTGTGTGTGATCTGTTGGTTCTGTGTGCGTGTGTGTGTGGGTCCAGGAGTCTAACCCTGACGGAGCAGTGGAGGAGTGTGGTGTCGAAGCTGATCGCCGTGTGCTACAGGATGTCCGATATCGTGTCCCCGGTCGTCCAGAGCTCGTCCCCCGAGGGACTCATCCCCATGGATACGGACTCAGGTGGCTCTAGCAGACCAGACGCCGTTAAAAGCTAAAGCTCTCAGAATATCTAGCTCCATATTGATGATATCTGTTGTTGTGTCTTAGCCACAGAAATCCCATATTGCATATCTAACGAGTGTTTTGTGTTATGAATGCAATTCTTCTATTATCAGTGATGGAAGCATCTGCCATTGGTTGTTAAAATACAGTCCAAGATGGCAAAGATAAAACAATTACAGCTTCTTCCCATTTGCCACCCCCATTGGGATTTTCTTTTACATTTGAAAGTGTAGTTAAAGTTAAGTGTGTGTGTATGCGTGTGCACGTGCAGATGCATCAGCAGGGCTCCACCGTATCCTTCAAGAGATCCAGCCCAGGGACACCAACGACTTCTTCACCAGCGCCAGAGAGCTGGAACCACAGACCGGCGACGAACACGACGAGCAGGACAAAACAAAGGAGACTAAAGGTCAGCGATCACCATGCCTCTCTGACCTACACCTCTATACAAACTCGGCCTCATTAGTTTTTCATATGTACCAAGTGTAACACATTTAAGAGCTTTTTCGAACATGCATTTACCTCTGTAGGACTGAACAGCACTCTGTTTTACATCACTTCAAATGAAAATACACGGCAGCTTGAATAACCATGGCACGTTATTTATTTTACCAAAAACAATGTTGATGATGAATGAATCAATTTGTGGAAAGCAGTACAGTACCCATAATGTCCTGATGGGGTCAGCCTTTGAGTGAGGCTGTTTAAGGAAAGGAGTTATACATGTAATGCATGGAAAAATCCCCTCGCTTTAACACACAGAGTGCACTTTAAAAAAGGTACTACATTGTTGAGCACACATCAATACATTGTGTGTGTGTCCCAGGTGTGTGTGACGGCGGTGAGGGATACAGGGTGACAGCCCAGATGGTCCTGGTGTGTTGCTGGCGCAGCATGAAGGAGGTGGCCATGTTGCTGGGAGAGCTGTGCCAGAGCCTTCCCTTGCAATACAACCATGCTGATGAAGCACACACCGGATTGGTCACTGAGGAGCAGGTCAGACACTCGTGCCCACACAGGCAGTTCAACTAGACTCATATGTATGCCCTGACCATACCCCAAATTCTGTGCCGGCACCCTCTCTGGTGAGACGTGGGTGATCAGATTTACTCATATTCTGGAAAAAAGGAAATTTACAGTGTGTATCTTTCCCTGCATGAATTGGAGCAGGGTGAGAGCACTGCTTTAGAATCGCATTTTTATCAACTGATCAATTTTCCTTTTAATTTCTGCAGTTTTATTTTAATAACGCAAAACTACAATATAACGTCTGATTACTACATGGACGTCAGTGGCTTTCGGATCCTCCGACTCGGTTACGGCAGAGCTTCAATGTAGCCTAAAAGCTTCTGATGACACATGGCTTCTTTAGTATGACAGTAGGTCCTACTTCCAATTATCACAAAGCAAATCGGTGGTTTGAACACTGTGCAAAGTTTTGATGAAATTGCACGACAGAACAATTTAGTGGACAGAATTGGGAAATTTGGACAATATTAAACCTATCCCTCAACCTGCGTTTCGCAAATATGCATAGGCATAAAAACATTATATGCAAATTTATTTTCACATATTTTTGCATAATTGTTAAAAGTAAAGAGCTAGCTCAGCGCTAGTGCCAGGGATGTCACTTGCTGTACATGGACATGTAGTCAGTGACCGATTGCTTTTAGTGCCGACCCTCATGTTTGGTTTTGCTCTGTACACTTTCAACACAGGCTTTGGTATTGTCTGCGTGTGTGTGCGCGTGTGGTTTGGCTTTGATTGTTTAGCTGGTTGGGCGAAACACAGAATTGTGCCTCAAAGTCTATGAAGGGCCAGTGGTACCAAAAATATGACTTGCAATTGGGACCTTGTTTGGTGATGTCCCTGTATTAAATGTAAAGTGCCAACATTATCAAACATTTTCATTAATGTTTGGGAGTATCACTTGACCATGTGTCTTGGTTGGGGCTGACAGTGCCAAGATAAACTATGATAAAGCAACACAAAAATATGGCACTAGCAAATATAGCCAAAAAAGCTTGTTTTGTTTGGCACTGGCATTGTTTTGGCACTGTCCAAATAAAGGTCTAGTACTCAAAGACCACATTTATATTAGGCATTGAAATGTGTCCCAGGTGAACAGAGCCATAAATACAGGTGTGAACTTCTTGTTGTTCACCAAAGCCACATTCAGAGGTGGTGGGTATGAGACCATATCCCCACCATAGTGTGAACACATTTGTGTCCCTGCATGACGCATTTGTCACCTACGTGATCATGCCTACATCGTCAAGGAAACCACTGTTCAACTCTGCTTAACCGATTCAACATTGGTTACCTGTATTTGCTTATTGCGCAAGCTGGCTCCTTCCTACGTTTTTGTAATAACGGTAGGAACGCTTGCACAACATAACAACTGGATCACTGTCCATAACGTGGAGCTAGCCAGTTTGCATGCTGGGCGCCATAATGTTTGCCAGCCTTGTTTCTGCTTTGTAAACATTGCGTATGTTGACTCACTTTAAATGGCAATAAGTAATACAATTCTAATCGCAAGTGGTCACTGGAGAGCACAAATGATGCCTGGCAATGTTAAAGCCCTGCATGACTGCAACTTTTCCCAGCCCAATGGACACATCTGAATGCAAAATCCAGGTCTGAAAAGTTTGGAAAAACACATGCTCTGCTCAGCTGTAGATGGATGTTTATGTCCCACACTCACACTCATATAAAGTTTCACTACAAGGTGAGAACCTGCATGTGTAAACAGCTGACATCTTTCTAGCATGAGAATGCAGGGTGTCGGACGGCACGCTGGGAGCCTCCTCGTTTAGCATCCGTCCTCGTTAGCAGCACACCATCATTTGAAGCCGCTCCCGCTGGGGTTTTAACTAGACGCAGTGTCCCTCCTCCCTTCCCACTGCATTCTTTCCAAATCACTTCCACCACGAGCAGGAAAACAAACACACACACTCACACACATCAACAAAAACACAGGAATAGTTGTCTGAGTGCTTCAGCATGTTAGTCCATAATAACAAGGAGAACCAGACATAAGCGGTATTTGACTGTGTAGGGGGTATGTTGTGTGTGTGTGTATGTTTTTATGCTGTTCTACTAAATATCTACGCTCAAATGTGTCTACTGAAAAAGTAAGGTGTGTGTGTGCCGTTTTGGCAATGATGCTGGACCAAAGTTACCAATGTCCTTCACAACTTGGTACAAAAAACTTTAATGATAGGCTCTGTGTTAAGTCGTTACAAATAACAATTTTCCTGCCTCAAACTGTACCCAATAGCCCAATACAGCTAGACCATGCAGCGCTTCCGTAGAGCCATACCAGAACCCTGACCTCAGGTATGGTTCACTTAACCATACTGACCTATTTTGAACATTATACATTATGTTAACCATGACCAAACTAATACACTAATCCAAACATGTATTTCATTAAACTCTAAATTGCCTATTGTAATGCAAAAACTAATTCTAACAGATTCAAAGTCCCGTTTGTGAATGAGTCGTCGTTCTGGTCTTTGTCAATGGAGGGAATCCAAAGAGTCTATCTGAAGTGCATATCACTGGGGGGCTGCTGCTTGGCAGCACTGTGCCGAGGGCAAAAATTACGATTCTTCAACCGCAAGTGGCCTTTCTGTTAACTCTGGCCTGTCAAGAAAATATGGTGGTGACATGTGACTTGAGCTAAAAATGGTGAATGTTTTCTGGCGTGAGTCAACGCGGGTAAAGTTTTTCTTAAATTGTATGTTGTAATCTCACCCTTTTAAACGACATCAACAACAGTTGACGCATGTGCAGTTCTAATTCAAAATATCATTTATTCATTCACCATGACTTTGGACTTGGACTTTGAAATTCTTCCAATCTGCAATATTGCCCTGAAACCACACAAATGCAGAATATAGGCATTGACTCTGTCTTGTAAACTAAGTATAACATGATGATGCCCCAATGGGACAGAAATCGTCATGCCTTGGCCCCCGCTGATGACATCAGAGAGTGCAGCAATGCAAGGATGTCATTGATTGGTTACCACAGCATTTGGCTTCTTGAGGTGACCAATGATTCATGGACCTACAGCACTAGGGGTCGACCGATATGTTTTTTTTAAGTGCTGATACCGATTATTAGTAATCAAGGAGACCGATAACCGATATTTGGAACCGATATACATTTGCAGTAAAACTGTAAATCTTGGTGTTAAAATTACTAATAACACAAACTCAAACACAAAGCTTAATTGAGATGCCTTTAAGCATTTATTTAATTAAAAGAACATAAGATAGGAACATTATCTTGAAAAAAAAAAGTGCATGGAGCTCCATTTACTATAAACGTAACTTTTTATAAATAAATAAACAAAATAGCTCACTGAAGTTTTAATTATTTAAATGCTATATATTATCAACAAGTGATAGCAGAGAACCGGTCATTCAGAACTGGGCTACTTCATTACTAATGAGTATTATAGCTGAATATGTACAATAGCAATAGAAGTGACTATTCAACTCTGACAACTGTACAAGATCTAGGCAGTCCATGTATGGATTAACACAGGCCTTAGAAGCAGTTTTATTACGTCTTAAGTCTAACAACAATATCTGTATTTTTTTGTTTTAGCTTGTTCATAACAATTCGCTATTAGATTAACCAGTGCCCTATCCACCACATACCGGTGGTGGATGGGGCATTGCGGGCAAAGCAGTTTAAAATATCGCTTTTCTACATGATTATGCTTGTTGAACAGGTGGTTTGATAGTTATTTTGCTCACAAAGGTTTAATTGCACTTATAGTAACTAATGTAGTTGACTTGAAACTTATCTTTCACTTGACCGTCACTGACTCTACAGCGGCCTGTGTGTGTGTGTGCGTGCATGTGTGTGTGTGTGTGTGCGTGCGTGCGTGTGTGCATGTCCATCATTTGTGCACGGATGGGGTGTGTCTAATATCCAGTTTCTGGAAAATAGCTCTGGCTTGGGTTTTAGTAGACCAAAGTCAATTTGCCCTACCACAGTGATGACACACACGAGAGAGCGAGTGTCTTTCCAAAGCGCTTACTTTTGGCCTTCACACAATCCTTCGCAAATGTCCTGTGTTGGAGCTTGTTGTCCCGGCAACGCCACAGATGTTTCCCGCCACTGGGTGGTGCCCATGGCAACCGTTGCCATTGTTGACATAAGTGATGGTGTTTAATTTTATATTCTTCACTTGTGAGTGACCCCTGGCTAGAACACAGCGGGGACAGGGCAGTGTCATGACATCTTGAAAACACTCTTACTCTTGCTACTCTTTGTTGTAAAATATCCTCTCGCACACACACATATGCTCACGAGCACAAATACACACACTGTGAAGTGGTTGTCTCATGGAAAAAGAATGACAAGCGCTTCACAGAATAACTGTCAACTGTGTTTGTCAACCAAAGGAGGAACTCTATAGACATGAGTATATCTGATCAGAACCTAAAAGACGTAACTCTGGGAAAAGGCTTTTAACAATATATTTTGTGTGTGCGTTGTCTCCTAATGTCCTGTCGCTTCCTTCCTTGCCTTTGGACAGTATAGCATTTAAGATGGCCGATAAGTCTTTTATTCCGTTCCACAAACACAAGCCTGTGTCCAGGAATGACACGCCTGAACCAAGATGAGGGCGTTGGCGGGGCTCAAGTATGGCTCAAAGTTTCCCTTGACAATGGTATCATCCGATCCCTATGCTCTAAACGTTTGTTGTGCCGTATGTGATGGTTTTTAAAAAGTTAAGGTTCACAAACCTCCTCATACCCAAGAATCTCTGACACACACACACACACACACACACACGTACACACACACACGTACACGCGTGTACTGCCAGACTCTGGTTTTACTCTTTCTTTGGTATGTTTTTATTGGTGTTCTGCGGTCAAGAGTTAACACGGTTAAGGGTTGCATTTGTTTCAATGTCAAATTGTCACATGCCATTGAGTCAACACTGTTGTTTAAACCCCTGTACATTCCGGATAGTAAAAAGATAATTATATTGATTCAGCTTTTTTTTTATAACCAATCAATGACTCCTTCCTGCCTTTTCCTTAGTATAGTTGGTATGTTGGTAATGACCAAGGAGGCTGAGGTCATGTGATGGAGCAACAGCAATCGGTAGTTGTTTTATCTGACTTCATGATGCCTCAGGCTGTGATGGCCCCCGAGCCGGGCATGTAATTGGTGTTTGGGGAAACGTCTCTCTCTCTCTCTCTCTCTCTGCGAATCAACTCTTCTTGGAAACGGGTGCGTTACAAACAGGAAGTTGATGTCTAAATAAAGTGCACCGCCCTTAGATACACACTTTTGCAAAGGAAGCCCTGCTTAACTCCTTAAAACAAACTTTAAATAATTCCGGCCGGGTCCAGGGCCGATTCAGCCCACCACAGCGGGGTGGTTTTGGTCCGAGTGAGCCCGCATGCCTCTCACAGCGGCCGGCTGCTCCCGTTATAACCCTGAGGCGGCCGCCGCCGCCGCTGCGCTCAGTGAGGTCACGCTCGGCCCTGGCAGTCTGTTCCGGCCTGCTGACGCGACCAGTCATGGGGGCCAATTTAGTGCTGCGGTCCCCCTCAGGTCCTCCTCACTCTTCCATTCTCCCATCCAGTTTGGGCCCCTCTTTTACGACCGTGGGGTTAGCAAGCGACGCAGCGGTTGAGGTTGATTGCCGTCAGTTTTTTTCTTGCCTGTTCTTT
>OOFG01001202.1:0-10110 GCA_900323295.1 Molva molva | reverse complement strand
TGTTGGTGCTTTATTTCAGTGGCAAATAAATGGAGGTAGGGTGTTTAAATCTGACAATTAATTAATTTGACTAATACTATTTTCTATGAAGAATCACGTCACTATCACAATGTTTTTAATGTAAAGAAAAATGACGGCAGACTACCACGTGCAGCGCCTCATTTGGATGTGTCTGAAGTCTTGGAGCTTGACTTCCCTACGTTTCTCCTACAAATGGGCCTTGAGCTTGTTTGGAGGTTCTAGCAGGGGAGCAGCTACTGGTATACCAACGATGCTCGTCCGCCGGGATACGTCCACTAGCACCGAGCGCGGAGCTTCGGGAGGGACACACATGGAACGGAGGGAGGAAGGGGACACCCGCCTAGCCAGCCAGATCAGCCGAATCAACCCTAGCGATCAATGGGGTGACAGATGTCGCAGCCAGATCGCCCTCACATCCAACAGCAAAGAGACGGATTGCGAGTTTATATACCTCTCTGTGTACACACTCGTTTCAGTACAGGTTTCGCATCATGCTAATTACGTGTTGTATGTATTGTTGAGACCGATTTGTGATAATTAAATTAACATGGAAAGTTAATCGTAGTAGTATTCATGTCGTTGTATTTATTAAAACAAATACAAGTTAGTGTTATTTCCCACAATCCATCGCAATGGTATGCAAATTAGCCTATTTGTCATTGGCCAGAAGATATCGACGTTTCCTATTCCACTGGTCCACTGCAAGGGTACTGGCCCCCGTCTTGGATAAGGAGTATTCTCAGTTGACCGCCTGATCGACAGTTACATAACAAGAGTAGCATTCTCAAGCTTCGTTGTTACCTCATTTTTTGCGAGTTTGGTTAAGGTTTGTAGAATTACGTATTTCTAGACTATAGAGAGCCTTTTTGTATTTCATAATATATATTATTTATGGGTATTATTACTGTTAATAATGTTACATGTTTGTGTTACAAATTGATTTAAGGTCCTCTAATAGCGATGTCTGAAAAAGTTGTGTTGCACTACTTTGATGGGAGAGGAAAAATGGAATCAATTCGTTGGCTTCTAACAGTTGCTGAAGTTGAGGTGAGTAAATCTTTGACATGGGATTGGGACGCGGGACGGTTCGGGGATTTTAAGGCATGTTTAATAATGCATACTGCGTGATTGGTAGGCTACTAGTAAATCTAATTGCTATTCATTTTATATTCACAGTTTGACGAAGTGCATTTAACAAGCCGCGACCAGTACGAAAACCTTCTGGCTGGTAAATTGGATGCAGAAATAACCTCAATACCTCATCTCGTGCAAATGTTTCTTGTGGTTGACAATTCTAACCTTTGCACATGATATACATTTGCCAACCACCTCTCATTCCCGCCTATTGGATATTTGTTGACTCACATACTTGTTAACAATTAATTTACCTCTGACCTACAATATCATATTTCTTTCCTATTGCGCAGCCAATAGGACACCTATTATCACAATGCTATTTCTGTTATTTTAGATGTTTGTGTTTGTAATTTGTTTAAAAAGATTTTTGAATCATTTTTGTGAACATTTCCTTAAAAGTTTTCACGATGTTTCTTGGTAGATGGAGTGCTCATGTTTGAACAGGTCCCAATGGTGGAAATTGATGGCATGCATCTTGTTCAGACAAAGGCAATCTTGAAGTACATTGCAGAGAAATACAATCTAAATGGAAAAGACATTAAAGAGCGGGCAATGTATGACATTAATACATATTATACACGTATACATGTTCTTAATGCTGCAACCCCAGGATTTTCCCTACAGGATTAATAAAGTTCTATGATGTTTTTTAAATAGCCATTGCCATTTTGGTGCATGATTTGCAACAGTCAATGTTACATGAATATCGATATTTGTTTTACTTCAGGGTCAACATGTATTCCGAGGGACTGATCGATCTCATGGAGATGATTATGATTTTACCCTTCACATCGCCTGCAGATTTGAAAACCAAGTTGGAAGCGATAGAAACTAAAGCAGCAGGCCGCTACCTGCCTGTGTTTGAAAAGGTACCATAACGTCATGCAAATCATTACAATAAAGGTGAGGTTGATGTTGCTTTTGAGGGGAAGTGTTGGGTCATTAACACATGCCTTAAGTGCTCCAAAAGCCCCCAAAGTTCCAGTCTGGCTTTCTTGGTTTTAAGGGTTTTTCTATTATCAAGTTACTCATCTTCTGCATATAAATTGTGTCCCTAATAACAACTGAAGTTATTAGCAGTACAAGTGTGATGCTTTGAGCCCCAAAAGAGTGAGTCATAATTTGCTTTTAAAATTCTGTTGACTTGGCATTTGTTATGTCAAAAAAACAAGTAACCAATACATTTGCATGTGTGATTTAACCTCCAGGCTGTCTCTGGTTCCATCTTCCTGGTGGGTAAACAGCTAAGCTGTGCAGATGTCCAGCTGATGGAGTGTTCCCTGATGTTAGAGGAGAAGTTTCCTGGAATTCTGGCTCAGTTCCCCAACATCAAGGTGCAGTTTATCCAAATGTTTCTAAGAAATGGCCAATTATGCTTGTCGTTTCATAACTACTGAGCAACCAGTCAATTGGAAATATATTGCCTGCGAATACATTGTATCCCCACATTATGGGTCAAATAAATCCAGTACTTTTTCCGACACAATTGATTGTTTATTGACTCATAAATTTCCTTTCAGTCTTTCCAGGGCAGAATGTCAGAGAAACCAGCTATTAAGAGATTCCTGCAACCAGGAAGCAAGAGGAAGCCACAACCAGACGACGCTTATGTTAAAACCGTTATGGAGGTTTTCAATCTTAAATCAGCAATCTTTCGATAAAGATACAAATTTCTTAAGCAGCTGGAATGCATAGTTCATTATTCCAGATTTATGTCGAGTAGTGATCAGAACAATTATTATGGCTTCTTTAACAATCTACTCCTCGTGAACGAAATCGCATAGCTAAATAGCAAATTTAGTTTTGAAACGTGATTTTAAATATAGATTGTATATGCTTGTCATGATTAAAGACGAATGAAGACAAACATTTTCTGCATTTAGTCATCCTGTATCCAAGCATTAGTACCCCTCTGACGTTGAAGTGTTGCACATAAACCTTTATTGCAGCCTTTATTAGTGACCGCAAAAGTAATTGAATGGCAGTTTTCCAAATATTTTGGGCACAATAAAAGGCAAAGGTTGCAATAAGCATTAGGACATTTAATAATGACCAACTGAAACACTGTTTTGTGGTGCTGCACATCTCATCGCTGTCTTTCTAGAAGCTTGATAACATACAAACTTCCATCTGGTTGGTAATTTTACAGACATACATACATAAAATAGGTGAGAATCACAGTTAGTTTAATTCATACTATATTACATTTGGATGATCACAATACTGCTCTTGAAGTTGTCACATAGAACGCAAGCTCATTCTACAAAATATATATTTTTCATAGGGAATCATCATTGGGAATGTTATGACAGTGTCATTTTTGTGGGGAGGTTGGGATTGGACCATGACACACATTGTCATGGTCCAATCCCCACTGTTTGGGTTTTAGTGTCACATCATAATCTTGAAGAGGAGCCGCACAAACATTAACAAACTGTAAGGAAGCAGAGAGACAATAGTTAACACAAGCAATACGTCATTACATTACACCCACAGTGTCTGTAAAACTGATCTATACTACTAATACACTTTTTGTAGTTAGATTCTGACCTTAGTACTGCCATAATACCAGCAGGCAATAGTTTTCCAGAGTTCTTAAACCTCATTCCCATCACAACAGCGAGCATTCCCGAGGAAACTGAAGCAAAGAACGACAACAGTTTGTACATCACCTGGATGGTAGACAAGCAACTACATTTCCGATTATGAATTGATAATTTGTATGAACAAATGCCTACTTACGCAAGGAGATTGTGTTGTCCCGTACATCCATTGATATTTTTAATGCGCCATAAGCAGAAAGTCCACCGAACACTAAGCCAGCTATCAAGGACATCACACTACCTACCACAGACAGGATGCAAGTGTCATAGGATTACAATGTAAACCGGACCGTAACATTGGTAGCAAGGCTTCAATTAACGTTAGACGATTAGGTTACTGTTGATGTCTAACATGATCAACATGTTCAACTTTTTTCAACCTTTTCTTTTGTAGCCCATAAATCCGCCAAGAGCGATGACTGCTGCATAGCCAAACCCAAGCCAGTCGATTGCCATTGTAGAGCTGATGAACAGAAGCAGACAAATATGGTTATGGTTTAGTTTAATATGGGAGTGCACTTTTTCAACGGACATCGTTATCAAATAAAGCCACAACCAACGGCCACAAGAGGTCAATGTTCACTTTAATTACTATGGTAATGATTAATAGCTAGACGGCATAAACGAACGTATCAACAGTCTTTATGACTTACCTTGAATTTAATCTTTATGATGATAAATGTTCAGACGACTTCAGAGAAAACGATACGTTATTTGAATCGCTGCCTTCCTTGTGCGTATCATGCGAAACGCCTACGCTACTGCGCATGCTTGTTTTGACGACAGCAATGACGTCAAAATACTCCCATGCATATCACATCCAAACCTCCATAACACAACCTCCATACCACAAAACTACAGGGCTACACTTTCATGAAAAAACAATTTCAGATCTTTAATTCATGAGGCATTAAGAGCAAACTTATCAGTATAAAGCAATAAGCAATGGCACACCGGAACCCGGCCCAAAACACTTTATTTCACTCCAACCCAAACTCCCAAGGCTTACATCACTTTAATGTGTCCATTCTTTAATAGTAGGCCTCAAGAAGTGAATCAATGCATTTTCTTTAGGATAAAATAAGCCACTATGAACTGAAGACTATTTGACCAATATTCTGTATCGTGTTGCAGTCCCAGTGTAATCCAGCATAAAGCCTCTATGCAGTCATTAGGTGAAATAACCCACTCAGGCCCCCGGATGAGGGTTGGGGACTCCGAATAGAAGGCACGTTTTGTGGAATCACTGGCATTGGAAGAGTACCTACATAGAATCCCCAGATTAAATAAAGTCTACGTTTGATACATAAAAAAAAGGGCTATAAAATGGCTGGCAATGTTGTGTTTTTTTTGTTAAACAAAAGATATTTCAAGTGAGGTATAGTTTTTAAAAAAAAACTTAAATTCACATGTATGAATGACCCAAAGAGAACATCCAACCCGCAGAATAATAAAAGCCAATATGTAAAGTGACTAGTTGTACAATGGTTGGTTTCATTACAGTAAACAAGAACGGGCATACAGTGCATCTCACAATACAGCAATGTATAGAATACAGATGGCATTTTGTGCAAAGAAACATGAATGTCTCGTACACTCAAGATGGCTTTAGATTTTTTGCAAGGTAGATACTTTTGTTGAGCTGTACGTGATGGTTAAAAGTAACACGTAAGGTGTGTTTACACACACCCACTGTCATTTCCAGGAATGACAATGTCTGCAGATGAAAACTCAAAATAAAAAGGTATATTATGAAGTGATCAAAATGTGTAACCGGTTATGATGTCACCAGGAGAAGAGACATTGGCAAAATTAAGTACTCAAACAAGTATTACAAAAAGCATGGCTCAAATAAAAAAATACAAAGAATGAAAAGGACGTTTCAGCAATGGGTCATTTCCAATATAGAGCGATGTTTTACCTTGGCAGAAACATTATATTATTTATTTAAACACACATAAATAAACATGAGCCTATAACAGTACCTGTCCCAGCAATATAAAGTCACCATTCAAGGCGTAGTCTTGGAATGGCTGACACTCATACAATTTTTTCCAAGCAGGGGAAAAACAAACAGAACCAGGATTGCATTTCAACTTTTTTCACATTTAACCATTCAGCATTAAACTGAAAACAAACATCTAACAGAAGGTTTTTAAAGGGCTAGTAAAAAGCAAAACCTAACATGTGTAACCAAAAGTGAAACAAGGTGACATTTCTGTTGATGCCTTGACACCCATCTAAACACTTTAGATGAACACATGAATTCCAAGAGCGGTACATTTGCGTATGAATGAAAATGTTCCAATGTAAAGCATTGCTTCAAAATTAGCAAAGTGCATAATCCTCCTGGCATGAAACTTGGCATCAATACGAGACCGCATTATAAACAATATCAACGAGTTACATCCGTTACATGGGCGATACAGGTGCTGCTAGGCTTTGAGTGAAGAGCATTACATGGGCTCCACAACACACACATGTTGGGGGAACCCTGCTTAATGCCTCATAAGTGCTTGGGAGAGCGTGCATGCAAAAATACGTGAAAAATAATCTGGATCATTTCTGACGGATAATACTCTTAACGAAAGGAGGGAGAGAGTTGTATTCTGACTTTGTGGCTGAGGTAAAGGATGGCATGTGAAAAAAAATGAACTAACTGATCCACCCATCACAATGGAACTGGAAGCTCAGGCGATGTCTTCCTTCTCCTCCCTCAGGCTGTAGATGTTTTTAAGTTGAAAGGTAGACCCGTGGTTTGCTCCTGGTAACTCCATCTCCCCCTCGTGTTGCTGCACAAGAAAAAGAAAAAAAAACAACCCGGCAATACCTCCCCTATTTATTCTGTGCATCGCTGTGGTGGCGATAATCATCCAGTTTAAATCGCCGCGTGTGCTCCTTAAGGGCTGACGTTCATCCACAGCCACCCGAGGAGAGTTCCGTAGACCCAGGTCCTGAAGTACAAGTTCCTGCCCGACTCGGACATGAGCAGTGGGACGGTCAGCCCTCCCAGGATCATCATGGAGGGCAGGGTCTTTGTGATGCTCAACGCAGAGCGCCGCCCCTCCCCCGGGAAACGGCTCTTTTTGTCTGCGTCGTCCGACTCATAGAAGCTGGTCAGCAGTCTGCAGGGAGACAGAGGACTCTCTCAGGAGTTTCAACTTTTACAGGGAGAAAAAGGTAAGGCTAGAGGATTAACAAACACTGCGTTCAGTTAAACAGAAGTAGCAGGGATCTGCAGTTACCGAGACGGCTAACCAGGGTTTAGAGTTGTGGTTTCTGAGTCATATGATTATCGCCAATGTCATTATTTGCTAATTGTAAATCAGGGAACTAATAAGAGCCAAGTCATTGATAAACTGCTGTTTCTTATGATTCTTAGCAGGGATAATAAAAATATTTTTTGGTTTTGTTTTGTTTGGAAGTTGAATTAATTAAATATTAGTTAATTATTTGCTGTGCTCTCTAGTTTAATAAAATTATACTTGTATTTCCAAAGCTGGCTTCATATTAGAAATGCTACTATACAGAACTGTATCATCTCAACACCAGAGGGACTCATGATGCTTTATCATCAAATATGCAAAACCTCATGCAGATGTAAACCGTGGGAATTTCAAGTAATAGATCGCCCACGCACCAATAGAACCATAAACACAATACATTTGTTTAAGAATGACTCTGCCTCTGCCTAGCATCTCAATAAGTAATCTATGAAGGACAGGATTCCAGCCTATCAAAACCTGGAAGAGGCAAGTGATTTATTAAACCAATGTCGATGTCGTTTATGACTGACAAAACGGATTCCCTAAAAAATAAAATACATTAATTTTCAATCCATCAGGAGAGAGAACTTCCTTTAAGCACTCCAAACCACATGTGTAATTGGTGTGGAATTCGATTCTCGATTCAGAACATAGGGCTGCTAACTTCAGTATCCTCTCCAGTCTGCTGCGCGCTAAGAAAGGCGGTGTGGCTAATTATGGCAGCCCAGTGCAGTACAGTGTGTATTGTATTATTAAGATTCTGTAGTTTTTAGATTTTACAGTTATCTCAACTGGTTTCAATAAGGTAAACACACAAAGCAAACCTAAGACGTAAGGGAAAAGATTTAATAATTAAAAATATATGTGATCTTTGGAAGTTGTGAATCGATTCCAAATCATAGAAGATAAGAATTCTTACGTGAATTTTTCCTCTGCCAAGCTTTTCCCCCCCCACGACTAATGCATAATTGGTGAAATTTAACTCTTTGGGTGATGTATCGTTTACATGTACAGACAGGACTAATCAATTGACGCACATGAATGAATACTCACCGGTCCTTGATCTCAAACCTTTCGTGGAGCCACCTGCGAAAGAACAGTGGCTCGAGGGGAACTTCCTTCATGTCCACCCGTTCAAAGTGGATGTGGACCCGAGGACATTCTTTACACAGGAATTCTAAAGTCAAACAGAAGAAGAAAAACATGAATGTGGGAACCAACAAAAACAGGAAAAGCCTTTCAGCCAAAAGGAACGCAGAACGGACAAATAAATAAAAAAAAGAAAAAAAAAAGGTTAAGTACGTGCTACCGAATGAACAATCATTAAAGATGACATCGACACTGACGTCAAAGATGTTGATTTGTGGGAAATACACAAAGATATTACCATTGAACCTGAATATGTTGTAGTTACAGAAAACAATCATTAACATTTTGGCAATATTTTAACAAAATCTGTATTTCAGAAGGTTGTGGATGGTAACGTTACCAGTACCGTTAATGCCAAGGTTGCAATTTTAAATTGACAGAGAGAAAATAAATTGACAACCTGGCAGGTTAATACAATAACTTTCATGTGAAAAACATTGAGACAAGTGAGAGTATTTGTTTCTGTCGTAAAACCAGAATAGGCTCAGAATATATGTCCATTAACATCAAATACATGGTAATTAAAATATGCCCTTTGTTTAACTTTGTTTATTCCTTTCTTGATCTTATTTGGATGCCGGACACTAAACAACAAACAGTTTAGGAAATGCTACAATCACATCCACAACAAGATCCGGAGGTACGTGATTAAAAACATGTTTTGCTTTTGTGTTCTGTTTGCCGTGACATATATTGATTATTATTCCTCTGAATAACAGGATGTTTTTTTATAAATATGCTTGTCAGGCATGTTGTTTGCAGGAAAACACTCAGGTACAGGTAAGCGGAATTTACTCTAACATAATATTTAACTGCAACTGTATACAGTGCTCTACAACACAGGTGAAACTATGGATTGAATTGACTTAACATTAAAGACTAGCTAAAAGTACCTTGTGCACAATATGAAGGTACTCGAAAAAAATGCCCTAAATGTACACGAGGCAGACTGCAAGGCTTAGCAGTCGGGAGGAACTCGTATTACACTGACCAAAAAAACCACCATTAGCCACCGTTATCCATGTTCATGTGGCCTTCCACGAGAGCTGCAGCCCGAAGCTGGGGAAGCGGTTATTAAATCAGCAGGTCACGTACCTGGCATGGTCGGGGCTGGCAGCCTTTGGCCCGCGGCATCCAGCGTTCCCTCGTAGGCCACCGTGACGTCGTACACTGCATCCAGGTGGCCCTGCATGGCCTCAATGGCTACATGGGAGGCCTTCATCCTGGGTGTCAGAGTGTGCTTTAGGACAGCCAGCCCTGGTCAGGGGATACAACAATACCACACATGAATGAATGAATGAAGGAAACAGGGAATATTGAGTGAACTAATGCCCCTCGGCTCACTAATGTCATATCCACGTGCCCTATTGCTTGTGCGGCTTACAGATGGATTAACAAGAGCAGGTATTTATTCATTGCTCTGATCGGGGAAAGATTATTGCACCCGTACGTCATGTCAGAATAGGTTTTCACGTTTCATGATCTTATCGTGCCAACAAGCTCAATTATTTGTGATCAAGCAAACATAATCATTAACTTTAATTTTTTCCCCTCACAATCATTTAAATAACCAACTAATCAATTGCCTTGTTGGCCAAGCTCTGTCCCTAGGAAATATTTGAGGTGTGAGATAGAAAATGATTATTGAAGTTACATCAATGAATGAAAGCATGAATCAAATAAAACTTGTCTTTGGCTTTGGATGTGGCGGTGAACCAACTCTTAATGAATGTTTGAGTAAATTACATCAAGTGTGATAGAGTCAGTTCTTCAAAATCTGCTTACCTTCTTTAGAAGCAAATTCTTGACTGGACAAAATTACATTCTTGAGCTCCGGATTATACCGGGTCCCTTCCGGAAAAATGACAAGATACATCTGCAAAGCAAAATACAGAAGAGTCAACTGAAAGGATCCTCAGATGTTGCTGAATGTT
>OOFG01001200.1:0-13943 GCA_900323295.1 Molva molva | reverse complement strand
GAGAGAGAGAGAGAGAGAGAGAGAGAGAGAGAGAGAGACAGAGACAGAGACAGAGACAGAGACAGAGACAGAGACAGACAGACCTCTCTCTCTCTGCCATGGAAGTGTGTTTAGGAGGAACTAGTTTGTCCTTCTATCCTTCAGACGGAGCCCAAACTCAGGCTTGGCAACTTGGCAACCATCTAAAAAGTGACACCAGGAACAGCTGGTAATATTGTTTTGAATACAGTTGAGCAGTTATTCCCCTTTTAAGGGCACTGGAATTAAATTGGTCCTGTCTTTGTGGCTGGAGTTCTGTTCTCTGTGCAGACGGGGGAAAACACACATGCTGGCCGTTTTTGCCAAGTTTGAAATGGAAGGTATTACGGTTAGATTCAAACCCCATGCCTACGTGAAGCCAGGAGAGAGGGTTATGATGATGGTTTGATCAACCAGACTGGTATTGTCCTTTAACCTGTATGCTTTCATCTCATTTTATTCTTTTGAATGGGGGATCCTGACTCTGTATCTGTGCATCATATCTCTATCTCTGAAAGCTTCTGTATCTTTGCTTAAGGTCAGTATCTTGGATCAAGGTCTGTATCTGGAAGGTCCGTGCTTCTGAAGTAGAGGTCAAAGGGATTCCACTGACCACGCCGGTGAAGTCCAGGTTCTGTTCGATCCACTCCTGGCCGTCCTTAAACTCCTCGTGTAGACCCATGATGTAAAGCGAGTCCAAGGCATCCACGATGGTCGCACCCATCTGGGAGTTACCTGCAACACAAAAACACAAACAGTCTGGTTATACACACTGAACTAATGATCCAAAGAAACCTTATAGGGTCTCCAGGAGACAGGACACTTTGGGGTGAAATGCTTTAAATTGAGATAATGCTTCATCTATTAACATCAGCTCAAAAACCCTAACCCTAACCCTCATTAGATATGTATTACTAATGTATTACTGTAGTGGCTGTGTTAACCGGTAACCAGTGTGAGGCGCTGTTTCTATAAGCTGGAAGGTTCTTCTCCTTCTTCCTTTCACACATTCTGTCATCAACTGCTAATAGGAGCTAATAAGAAGCCCACACCAAACATGCCTGTTCTTCTCTACTGCTTGACTTATCTGTCTCTCTCCTCTTCTTCTCTGTCCCTACCTTTAATGAGGAAATTAGGCCAGGTGGGTTCGTTCTTCATTTAATCACCAATTATTGGAAAATCTCACTCTAAATATGGTCTACCTTGCCCTGAAATAGCCTGCAGTGAGCCTATTCTCTCTCCCTCTCTCTCCCTCTCTCTCTCCCTCCTGTGGACAGAGGCAAGGGGCATTGAGTGTGTGCGTTAGTGCATGCATGCATTTGTGTGTGTGTGCACGTGTGAGCTGGCATGCGTGCGTGTGCATGAGTGTAGGGTAGAACAACAAGAAGTTGCTGTGAGACAGGCAGCGGTTAGAGAGAAAATACAAAGAGGAAAAAAAACAGAGGACAAGGAGTAAACAAAAGTGGGGAGGAACATGTGATGAAGAGAAATACAGAGGAGAAGAGAAGAGGAGACTGAGGAGTGAGTAGGACTGAGACGATATATAAGCAACAATCATTCTGCTTTAACAGGGTGGGAACCAGACGCTCCTTCTCCTCGAACTCCAACGGCGCCTACTATCTCACTAATTGTTCTGATCAATTTGTCCAGGGCCAAGAAACCCAATTGACTAGGGACTATCGACAGGTGATTGAGAGATTACTTTCTCAGACTCCAATATGTAGCAATTCTACCTTGTCTTCAAACTCCACTCAATTTGCCTCTTCTAGAAATTATCTGCATTCGAGATGACCCCATAAGAAGTAACGGATAGCCGGGAAGGGCCAGGTGTAAGAAAGTTATTTAACCATGGTTGACATACGAAACCTGAAACTGGATCACCTACTCCTGTGTCCAAAGCAGAAACCTACAGGCTCCTCCTAGAGAATAATCAACTCAAACCACTTTCTGAGTTGACTATTTAAATACTCTTATTCCTGTGTTCCATGAATGGCTTACTGAAAGTGTTTATGCGGTCACCATGGTTTCCACTGACTACTGGCTTTTCCGTAAATTTTTTCATTACTTCCTTTCGCTTTAAAACTCCCCCGGTTATTGGACTACAGATGCTCACAAAATACACTGATATGTGCGTCCTCCTTTTTGTCCGTTCTACCTAATCTCTCCATTCTGACATATTGATCAGAACCATTAGTGAGATAGTAGGTGCCGTTGGAGTTAGAGGAGAAGAAGTGTCTGGTTCCCACCCTGTTAAAGCAGAATGATTGTTGCTTATATCTCTTCCCAGTCCTACTCCTGTTGGACTTTAAATCAGCCCCCGCTCGGCCCACCCACTGCTCCATTTCCTACTTGATGGCCATGGTTGACCTCCCGTCAAACTTCTCTTCCCATCGGTCCCCCCTCCAAGTTAGCACTCAGGCACACATTTCTCAACCGCTAAAACGCCATAATGTGTGTGAAGTCCCGGGGGTCAGGGACCAGCTGGGAATCGGGTACCCGGCAGGGGGTGGAGGATACGGGGGGGAGACAGTGGGGGGGC
Organism: Molva molva; assembly: GCA_900323295.1. Taxonomy (NCBI): domain Eukaryota; kingdom Metazoa; phylum Chordata; class Actinopteri; order Gadiformes; family Lotidae; genus Molva; species Molva molva. The sequence continues at coordinate 11,386 of OOFG01001200.1, read as the reverse complement.
TTTTATCACTTCTCAGCACACACCTTTCTGTTACACCCGTCATCCACCTGCATCCTGTTTTCACTCGTCAAGCTACATACTAACCCCACCTCCCCTTCCTGAGCCAACGAACAGTATTTCAAACATCGCCAAGCCCACTCCAAAGAGGCCGAATTGGCGCTTGCAGCGGATTGGCTGAGAGGTAGCAGGCGCCGCTTATCAGAGACAAATTGGCTGGGATGAGGTTTGTTTACTCTGGGTGTCATGGTGGAGCCAACGCACTATCCACAGAGGTAGAGTCTATCTCGCCCGGGGAACTTAAATCCCGTTAATACTCAGTTTTGCATCATTTATCCCACTCTCTCCGTTCCTATCTCTTCTCTCCAACTCCCTCTCTTTCCCTTCCACAAAGCCCTAGCATGCCACCTCCACAGGCTCAACAACCTTTCCAAGTGATAATAACCATTATTTAAGTCACGTCCGGTTTATTTTGTTGGCCTTTATCAGGCCCGTATTCAGTAGTAATTTGAGCATGCCCCTAACCCTGGGCAAAAGAAACCCTCAACCGAACCCAATGGAAAAGAAGTGAGGGGTGATGGGCCATTCGAGAATTACAGATGAGGATTGACCTCATATCTTCAGATTTTGAGGAATGATGACAGTTGGTGCTAACCCAACCGACAATGATTTTATCTGCTGGGGATGATTATATAGTGCTAATGCTCAAACCTTATTGGTCCAGAGAACCAGTGATATCAGCAGTTGGGCCATTTGGTATATCCTCTGTCGAGGAACCCGACTAGACTGTTTCCTATGCTTCCTACTGCAAAGAAACTCCTCCACTCATATCCCCTGACATTACTGCAAATCTAGGAAGCATCCTAGCTATGAGATACAGTTCCCCACACACACAATTCAATTCACCCAGCGTTGCACACAAACACACACACACACAGACCCCCCCCCCACCCCCCGTGGCTTCTCAATCTTCTTCTCTCGATGCTGGCAGATCAGCAGACCGGGAGAGCGGAGGTTGAATAGTGATATGGGCACGTCTCCCCTCGCTGTATACATTTATACCAGACAGCTCATACACCTGTCGCACACACACACACACACAGACAAGACAATACACACAAAATTGTGTGTATTGTCTTAACAGGATACTATTTTGCAGTGAAACGGGACAGAAGACCTTTGTCGTCAATTCTGTTCTCTCCCCCTCTCTCCCCCTATCGCCCTCTATCTCTTCAGTGTCTTGCCTCTCCTCCTAATCTCCCTCCAATGCCCAGACCTTCAACCTCCTCATTTCAGAATCGCCTTCAGCAGTCGACGCTAACGTTAGTTAGGAGTCATTTCTCAATAGGAGGTCAGGCTTACTTCCTGCACTGCAAATAGATCCAACTACCTTAGTATCTACCTATCAGATATGTCGATTTGCACAGACACTCACTAATGCATTTTCTAATTGCAGTTCTCCCAGAGTCAAATACTGTCAGGGTAAACATACCGTTTCATTTTGATTCCCAGGTAGGGATGTGCATCACTCCTTTCAAGCACAATTCGATACGCATCTCGATACATAGGCTCCGTAACGATGTAGTAATGATACTTTTAGTTTGAAACCACAATCTCACCTACCACCACCCCCACTACCACGGGGCCATGTTGGCCTTGAGGTCTTGTTCCTAAGGAGCCTGTTGGTTACCTAAATGAAGCAAGACCAGCGTCCGCCAGACTAATGGCCACCAGCTTCGACCAACAAACCGTTTTGGCATGAAACATCTGGCGTTTTTACATGTCTCAAATGATGCTTGGGCCCAGATCTGGCAGCCTGGTTTCCATGGCAATGTGGTGACAAAGTGCACATTATAGTAATGTATCTGTTATGATATTATATATGTTATCATGTACATGTTACGCTTATGTACATGTTGGTACATGCGTTAGTGTTCACTGCAGTAATAGATGGAACCTTTGTGTCGAAAGTGAAGAACATGAAGGTCATGTTGTATTTTTCACCACAACTGCGTTGCGTGGCCGTGAGTAAAGCATTGAAACCTTGACCTCCCCATTGACCATCCCACTGGATCTGGTGTGGTTCCACATAGGAATATGTATAAATCATGAGATGGCCTCATAGGGGGAAATAGAACATGCATGTTTATTCCGGTTTTCAGCCCAGATACACAGAGGTTAAGCAGGAAATAGATAGTTAAGCAGAGTACCGCTCAAACTAACTGTCCAACAGAGGCAGTAAGCAGTCTGTTGATGAGGCCCCTGGGATTAGCACTTTATGTTGACGGGAAATCTGTCAGAACTGGCCATTGGCAGTAGTCTGGATCGATGTGGTACTTTTCACACAGTACAGTACAGTGTATTTAGTTGCGTAGATCTCAATTACCATTAATGGGTATTGAATATTAGAGTGGAAGTTGTATTAAAGCATTCAAACATGTACATTAGTATAGTTTTGAATTTTATGGGAGAATGAGCTGGGTGTGGTTCGCTTTTCAGATACATTCAAACATGTACATTAGTATAGTTTTGAATTTTATGGGAGAATGAGCTGGGTGTGGTTCGCTTTTCAGATAGTTTTTTTGGATTCTATCTGAACTTCGAGCTTATTCAGTTTAAAATACATTGACAGCTTCAAATGGCTTCAGCTACAGCGCTGAGTAACATGTAGTGAAAGTGTCCAATTTGGACCCACTGCACGGAATGCTACATTTCCAGGTGCTGCTAAAAGTTGCAAACCAAGCTATTGATTAATAATTTAATTTATTGTTTTCCAAATGTCCCATCGCTAAGTACTAAAACATTCTTGGCAATACAAGGACATTTAAATAAGGTTGCCGTTTTCACCTGGTTCTGGTTCGAAGTTAACAACCTCCCCAAAGATTAAAGGTCTGATATCTACCTGTGTATGAAAAGGGAGGGAATGGGGTCTGATAAATGACATTTACCTGTGTCTTAAAGGGATCAGAAAAAAAAATGTGATGAAGGAGCATGGTTTATCACAAGAGATCTGCTCATGTCTCTCCTGATAAGCTTTAAATAAAAGACACAGAAACAAAGTTACTATCAATAAGCTGACAACAGAAGAGTGGGAGAAACTACCTACGCTTTAATAGGGTCTTGGCTCTACTTTATATAGTGCTAAACCGGAGGTGGTCTGTGGAATGACCACCCTGTGTCCCTTGAAGTGTGTGTACCAGGCTTATCTGAAGTGGTAAGAAGATTACGTCAGTGTGGCTGTGGGAAAAGAAGTCGGCCAGACTTCTGAGAGACTTGGGGAAAAGTTTCTCTGTGAAACCTTTCAGAGTAATTTCTTAACACTTTCCCACGGAGGTCAGCAAATATGACCCAAGCGATGGCTACATACAGGGCGCTGTAACCAGTATAATCACCAGCCTTGATTACACCAACCGAAACCTGGGAGTGAGTGTCAACGTCTTTTAAGATGCGGAGGGGAATTGGAAGTGTTTGAAGATCCAGAACAGGCTGGCCTGCTGAACAAGGCTCCATGCTGTGCTGTCTGGGCAGCACCTCACAGAAGTCATCTTGAGTAGCCTACTCTGTCATCTCATCAGTGTGGTCCAATTCAAACCGTAGTACTGAATGCACTTTTGAGATCACCCCAAAAGACCCAAAATGCAACAAAAAAGTATTCCCAAAAGAATGTTTTTCAGTCTTAGTATGTAAAAACCAGGGACCTTATTTATCAACATTGCAATCAAAGGAATCTGTGTGTAAACCATACATACGCAGTTTTTTGACAAAATGTGCGATTTATCAATTTGTTCTTGGCTTGAAAATGTGTGTACATCGGGAGTAAATGTACGCACAGGTTCGGACCATGCCTACGCACACCAAGCGGTAGAGTAGGAGAATTACCAGGTAGAAATTGCAAACACGACCAGTTTATGCTTTTGACGAGCTTAAACAAATACTATTTCCCCCCGGACATAACTTGAGTTTTAATGACACAATTGATGTAGTCATACGCCTAGAGCAGGCCTATAAAATAATTGAATGAAGTAAGATTGATAATTTCCCATTAATCCGATAATTTGACTATGCTGTGTATTACTCATTTAAGTGACGTCATGAAATTGTATAAAATGATTATAGCTGTAGGAGGTGTGTGCATGGTGAGAGGGGCTGTGGGCTGCATAAGGAGAAGGGAGCGTGTTTTCAGACAACGCACCAACTTTTCAGCAGTGTCCAAGTCCTCTCCACCCTCAGGTTTTTGGCTACTGGCCCGTTTCACTGAGAATCAGGAGATAAGGCGGGCGTTTCCGGGCTCTCACTAAGCAGTTTGATGCCTGCAGTGCTTGACAGTATCATCACTTTACGCACACAGTACATTTAACTTGTTTCCATACACCGCTGCACAACAGGCTGATATAAAGAGGAACTTCCAAGACAACATTTCCAAACATCAGAGAAGTGATAGACCATCACCATCAGGCAATGAATTAAATCATGTAAATAGAAAGGGAATGCACTCGCCAATGATGCTGTAGAGGTCTCTAGAGGACTTGGTCAGCCTCACTCATTTCCCCACCAGTTCGGCCAGCGTGGCGCTAATAAGCAAACACTCTTTAATAGAGCCTGATTTTAGGCTACTGTGCGGGGTAGAGGGACACTCCGTTCACCACAAACCGCACTCGCTTGCATGCCACCTTCTTTAGTTTAGAAGGGAGCATGGCTTAGAGTCTACAAAGTACTGCCCTCTTCTTTGATTACGTTTCTGTCACAACTTCCATCTCACTCTGTGATAAATGTATTTTCTTTATTTACTATTTGGATTTTCCCACAATTCAACAATTTAATCAATTGTCATAATTATTCACACATTTCCCGTAGCATTAAAGGGGATGTCTTGTGACCATCTATGGTCCTTTATGGGCGTAAAAGTATGATAATGAGCTAAGCCGGGCAAGAGCATGAGGATTAAGAACGACCAGTATTTATCAACGGAGATTGCGCAGCGGTGTGTGTACGACAAGCATAAGCACGCTTGATTTTTTTTTAGTGCCTACGTCTACGTACAGTCAAAATTTCATGCATACAATAGGATTTAGAACTAGGATTTAGGCCCAGAGAAATATACAGCCATCTATGTAAACCTTAAACCTAAAAGGTGGCAGAAAATGGTAACTAAGTTTTTATTTTACAAAAATATAAATGTTCTCAAATCTAAACCACTGGATCTCATTGGCTGTATGCTGTTATTGGCTGTAAGTGTTAATGATGATATTGAGGACAGTGAAAAATATACAGCATATAAACAAAGTTGAGATCCAACACCTGGAAAGTAATATCCGGCTCAGTCTAGCATTGTGAATGTCATTTATTAAATTAAAGCACAAATGAAGCTAATTAAGTTTTGACATCTTTTCTACAAGAGATCACAAAATGCACACAAACACGTTTTCTTGGCAAATGCCGCTAGAGCATATGTTGGAATACTGCAGTTTCATGCTACAATAACCAAGCATAATTATGCTCCTCTTGATAGAGGGAGTGCAATGGAGTTTTGTGTGGGTAGAAAATACACACATTTTCCAGCAACGCAGATCCATTACAGATGCAGTGCAGGCTTGTTTTCCCAGGCGCAGGAAGAGTCCTGCCGGTCGCTGTCAGAGGCTGATGAATATTTACCAAGAAATGGCGTGCCCCCATTGCCCGGATCATTGAACAAACACCAGGCTGTGCCACATGGGCACCATCCCACGGGGCAAACACAACACCTTGTTATAATATCTAAATAACCCACAATGCCGCTGGAGAGTGGAACCCTGCATCACCTCAAAGCAGCTCCTTGGAGTCAGTAATAGCCCATTTATATCAATATTAATACACACCCTCACAGCACCAGTTATGCTGAATGGATACTTGGGTGATAGCTACAACTTGGCCGGTGCCAATTAGTCCGTACCATTTCCTCCCCGTTTGGTCAGATAGACAGCAGGCCAGTTTCACATAAAATAAAATAAAACAACAGAGGGGTTAGTGAATAACAAGGTCTTTTTCATGCAGTTCTCCCCTTCATCCCCTTGTCTTTGAAGGGCTTATTCACATTCTTGCAGCTCTCTGCCAATCCTCCCGTTTCCTACCCTCCAATTTGGCGCCGGCAGCCATGTTGAAACTTTAATCTGGAGGGAATGTAGCGAATGACGTCGAGCCAACCTGGAAGTTGAGAAAGTTGCCGTCCTGGTGGAAGTGATCCTTCCATTCACTGAATCCAAGGCAACTCCACAGGGCAGAAGGGCTGAAAGTAGGGTAAAACTATACGCCTTTATGCCTTTTTCTGTCGGTAATAAAAATGATGTGTTACAAATTGCCAAGTTTGCCTATTGGATTAATGATGCTTACATTTCGGAATAAAGTTTGTTCAATTCTGGCTAATGTACCGAGGCATCTGTTGAGCAGAACACCCAAACACTAACTACTCCCAACAAGCTGGTTCACACCACTGTCTGCATGTGAATGTGTATGTACATGGGGTAATGGGAAGCATAACATGTATTGGTTTTTGAGTTGCCACAGGCACTGGGAAAGCTCTTTACAAATGCACTTATAGCGGCATGTAGCCCCAATGTTATAATGACACACAGACAGAGCAGTCGCTTTAACTGTGTCTGCAGAGTTTTCTCCCCCATTAGTCAGAATAGCTCCAGAGCATTTATAAACATGCTTATATCCCAAGCAGAACCATCTCTCCCTCATATGTCTCTCTCTCTCTCTCTCCCCTGTGGCATTTGCTCTAACCTCTCCCTAATGTCTAATCTCCCAGCCCCATAACAGACCTCAATTCACAGCTGTGCTAACAAGCATATCTGCCTCTGTACAGAAGCTTCCGGAACACCCTCAAACTCACAATTTACCCCCGGATTTAGCGAGAACCTGGAGGTTGGCAGGGAGTCACCGTCATCGTAAAGCAGAGCAGGTTGGCTCTGTGCAACCCCTCCAACAAGGGAAATCAACACTTTCATTACGATGATATTAACCTCCCGGGGAACACAACTCTGCAATTCACCATGAGGATACGTGTGTGCGTGTGCGTGTGCGTGTGCGTGCGCGCGAGCGTGTGAGATCTTATCTTTGCACTAACGGGGTGAGGATAGTTTGGTGCACGAAGGGAAGGGAGGTAGGTCGTAATGACGGGGGTGGGTTGTGGTAATGAGGTTATGGAGTGATGTGGTGGAATTGGCACTCAGGCGGAGACAGAGTTTCATCTAGCCATTATCCCCTAGAGATCAAGGAAGAGGAAGGATCTTAATTGGCTACCACTTCCAACGCTGAAACATGCTAATGCTCCGGACTGAGCATCCCTTCTGGAATTAGAGTCTCTTCTAGAAAGTGGCAGCTCTTTGAGACTGAGCAGCTCTTCTAGAAGTAGCATATGTTCTAGAATTGGGTTCAGTTTTACAATAAGGTTCAGTTCTAGAATTCAGGTCAGTTCTACAATGATCTCTTCTAGAGCTGAAATGTCGCTTCTGGAGTTAGCAGTTCTCAGCAGTTAGTGTCTCTGAATGAGTACAGCTATTCTCAACACTAATGAAACTAATGAGACTATAAGGCTTATGGGATCACCATTATTATACTCTTGCACTGTGTTCAGCCATAGTTTTCAGGAATTATACAGGCAATGGTTCACTGCTTCCTCATTCTGCATCCCTACAGCTATTGAAGACACATAACTTCCTTCTAGGAGAAGAGGCACAAGCTGGGCTAAAGCCTAGCTACGTTCAGAAAAATAATCAGCTCAAAACATTACCTGGCTGGCTTCCATTTATAGATCCTCACATGCAATCACACACCGTCCATCTCTTTCTCTATCTCACACCAAAAACACCCCTCCTCTGCTCGCTCCCCTCTTTCTCTTCTACCCTCTCCTTCACTTCTATTCCCACTCTTTCCTGGTCACACCATTTTACATTTGTTCTCTCCCTCTCTCTACTGGAATCGAGGCTCTCTCCTTCTGCCCGGGCTCAGAATCCACACACTTTCCTTCTGGCCTCCATACACATCGTCTCTCTAATGCTGCCACCAAATCATCGGCACAGCGCCGGGACGCGTTGCCATGGTGACCGCTTTGCCAAGCCTTGTCCTGTGTTTCCCAGGATGCACCATTACTTTCTGCCCTGGCAGGAGACCACATTTAGATGTGGCCTAGATATTGATAATTAATGAGACCAACAAAAACACTAGTATAGGCAATGGTAGTAAAGGCAGTGTGTGTGTGTGTGTGTGTGTGTGTGTTTCCACTACTTGGTGGATTCATATTGATCTTGGGGGCTGGAGATCAAGCTGTGTTTCATCAGGTTTTTGGGGGGTTTGTGGACAACAGTGAGAATGTCAACAACACCAGTCGAAGGCTTCATACAAATCTATCTATCATGGAATCTATTCCTTGCTTCAATGATGGCAACAGGCCTGCGTGTGATTCTATGGTCAATACACCAGGCTAAATGCCTGTATGTTATATGAAGCTAGCCATGGAGTTATTCGTGTGAAAGATTATGCAGTCAATATTAAGATATCGACATATTTAACTATGTGGTTGATTATAGGATATTAATATTTAAATAAGCTATCTAGTTATCCCTTTAGGTGATTAAAGGGTAATAAGAAGCTAGCTATATAGTTAGCCTTGTGGGTGATTATAAGAGTTCAGGTTAACATGAAGCATCATCTGTGTCCTTGTTTTGACCATTTGTCCCAGTTTGGTACCACCTGCTCCCCAACATAGCCCTGGCTCACCCAGTGTGATGGTGTGTCAATAGGGCTACAGAAAGGCTCTGTAGTGTGGGATGACGTTGCTCTGCAAGGTAGAACTGAAACCAGGAGGAAATAATCCAGGAGACAGGACAACAATGTATACAGCTGCCAAAGACATGCACCCAAATGGCTCAGCAGATGGTTTTAGCAAGACTTAACACTAGATTTCCCAATGTTTTCAGTTGGCTGAATTTAATCCACTGAAAATAGTCCAAGAAAGCCACTCTAAAAGGTCACAGATTAAAATCCTCGGGGATTAAAACAACTTTGACTGTGATATCCAGCCAAGCACACACTCTGCACATTCATCCAAAGTCTCGTTCTCCTGGGTGAAGTCATATGTTGAATGTTTTGCTTGTCGGGTCAGAATTCATAGGTCATGAACCCTTACATGATACAATGAAAATATATATTTTTCCAAATCGTATTTCATTAAATTCCAAGTGATATGATTTTACTCAGTTTTACTAATACATCTTTAAGCTTAAAGTACATGTTTTAAAGTGACTAAATTAATGCTTGTCACATAAGAACCTTTTATGGTTGTGCTGTTGAAGGAACCTGGAAAACAAGTAATGTGTGGATCCTGGAGTGAGCGATTTGTACGTGGCCTGGTCTGTCGGACCACAGAGGAACAGAAAGGAGTGAAAGTAGTGACAGAGACCAGTGTGGGCTCACAAGTCTCACAGTATGGATCTATGTAAACTGAGCCGGTCCCCTGAGAAAGTCGTCCAGTAAACAGCCCAGTGTGTTTAAAGGCCCTGACGCGTCAATGAACTAGCTGCGACGCGTGGGTTCGCCTGTGTCTCGGCCAAAAAGCTGCACTAGAACACACCGCAAAGACTACAGCCCACGGCCGACGAGCACGACGTTCTGCGTCTGCGTGAGAGGAAATAGCTCTCCATACCAGCAGGACCCCTCTTGACCAAGTCATTTGCTGCTTTGCTCAATTCCGTTTCGCCTCTCGTGCACTGATTCGCTTAAGCCGACAGCCAATCAGAGTGATTTCACTCGCTGGCGGCCTCCACCCCCGATTCAACTTGCTGAATGGGCCGAAAAACCGCAGACAAGGGCGGACTAGTGCCAGAGGTGCGGGACACGTGGCAGAAACCAAGGCCACAGACCAACGGCCCCAAATTGGCCCTCGGCCGACAGTCGGCCGGTGCGTCAGGGCCCTAAAGATCAGTCGGCACATCTAGAGTAAACAGGCAGGAGAGCAACACAGCTCCAGATAACATCTCATTCTCCATAGAAACCGTGGCTCACGGTGCAGGTCAAATGCTTTCAAGATGGATCAATGGCAGCTGTTACTACGCATCACATCAGCCAAACAAAAAAGTGAGAGCATGTGTGCCTGAGCGTGAGTTTGTGCATCAGACAGCATGAGATTAGGAGAATGGATGTAGAAGTCTTTCATCTGATCGATCACTGAAACCACAGCAGATGTAGGCCACACAATATGATCAAAGGCACACGTAACAGGAGACATCAGACCTTTTACAAATGGCCAGCGTGTAGCGTTAGCGAGGTCAGACCAACAGCGATTATGGAAAAAACGATTGCTCTGAAATGAACACCAGGTTGATTTCAAAACCAGTAATGTATTAAAGCCCACGTTAATCTTGGATTGGTTGTAAAATCGCATTAACTACATTTTATAAAATCATAAATAAAAACATTTATGTTATCAAATCAATCATGACTTTTTGTCAAATAGCCTAGATTTATTAGGTTAAGTTACCCAAATATTAACTGAAGGGATTTGGTCTTTCCAGAAACTGACTTAACCGTGCCTGTTCAGTGCTCACTACCTCGAAAACAGACACACCGTTATGATTGAGTCACCAATACTGAGTACCGAGTAGGCGGACATAATTGTCTGACAACAAACAATATTTTAACACTTTTAGGGCATCATCTGAGTACAATCGCTGTTCAAAATCCAATTCCTCTGTGCTAGCTATATAATTACCCCTGTAAGTGATTATAGAAAAGTTTAGATGAACATGAAGCAGCCAGTCTGTTTTTATCATTCGTCCCGATTACATGTGTCAAATGTGCCTCATCACGCTCCACAACAAGAATGTTGTGAAAGACTCATTGAGTATTCAAGTGAGGCAGCCTGCAAGAGCTAGCATAAACTACTTAGCTGGCACTGCCTGTCACTGTGTAGGGTGCTCCTGTCTCTGGTTCCCTCTAGTTTGATCTCTTCCTTCCTTACAAGGAGAGGCCTTATATCCTGCGCTGAACTGCTAACAGCTAGCCCTCTAGAGACAATGGCTCAGTTTATATCTGTCCTCCACATCAACATTAGTGCTCCTCCAACAGAGGAAAGAGGGAGCGAGGAGAACGGAAGAAAGAGAGGAGAGAGAGGAGATAGTGTGAGCCTGGTATCATTGTGAGAGCAGAGACCAACACTACTGGTTAGCATTCAGCCCACAGTGCTGCGACATGGGGACCCCAGGTAACCAGGGACCAACACCCCTGGTTAGCATTCAGCCCAGTGCATGATATTTGTGATATTTATGATATTATTTATTGGAACGATATCAGCAGACTGAAAAAATGCATGGGGTGTGTGTGTGTGTGTGTGTGTGTTGCCATGAGGGGGGGG
>OOFG01001194.1:0-13968 GCA_900323295.1 Molva molva | reverse complement strand
CGTGGGGAACTCCACCTACCCGGGCCAGCCACTAAACGTTGGCAAACAAACCTATTTTAGTCTCAACAACAATATGCAACAGCGAAGGCTTTATTTTGGACTATTTAATTATATAACCTGCTTCAAACGTATATAGCCTGCTTAAAAAGAAAAGTATAAAATCGGCCAAACCCTAGGACGTGATATTATTGATAACATTATTGAAATCACTGTAGTTCAGCATTGACTACAGATATGTCCAGGAAGTGCCCTGTCTTAGAGCTGCCCTGTCAAATCTGATTTTTGTAGATTACAGCATACATACATGTACTGAGGTGGGTCACACAGATACTGGTATTGAAAAGATGCAGCTTGTGATATTATAGACTGTTGACTTTTGAGTTCAGATTTTTCTGACCGCTTATATGGATGAAAGAGTAGCAATGTGTAGTAATATAGAAAATTGAGATAGCGATAAATTGAGATGCATCGATTATCGTTGCGCATTCGAATAGTTGACAGGTGAATGGTAATCAAATCTAAAAAGTGAGGCCAATGAAGATTCACACCTCTAATGACCACCAACTTCAAAAGTTAAAAGTGAATGAATAAGAAAAAGTATGATGAAAAGGTTGATATTTGAAACATCCATGCTATTCAAACGATTGTATACATAAAAACCTTCCTGCGTGTTGGCTACTGTGCTTACCGCAGGTAGCCAGATATCACGCTAACCACTAGCCTATACTGAGCCCCTTTCAAAAACCTTTACACGTTTTTATAAAGAAGAGGCATCTTTCTATTGGAAAGTGATGACATTTGAAACCATAGTATATATACATAAACATGTATATCCATACACACGTCCCCCACTCATACCATGAGGCGCCAGGGGCCCGCTGTGTGCGGTGGGGCTGCTGCGTCCCGATCCCGACACCACGTAGGATGGGCACAGCTCGGAGGAGCTGGAGCAGGAGGAGGAGGCCCTGCTGGGACTCTGGCCTCTCAGCTGGCCCTGGAGGCTCTGGACCTGCTGGTTCTTCTCCTGCAGCTCCCTGGACCACCTGGGCCGATGACACACACACTTTATGGATGCAGTGCTTTGGGACTCAGAGGTACTTCAGAAGGGAAACAACTCAGCAAGAACAAGAAATGGAAACAAAGTTTCAAATAAAAAAATATACATGCGAGTATGGCAGAAATACATTTGGCAGACAGATTTCAAACAACAAAAGGTCACACTGCGCTACTTGATTAGAAGAAAGGTCAACTGAAAGGTAGTTTTTGTTTGAAATTGTTCCAGAGAGGCGGACCAGAGGCAGAGTCCTAAATCCAATTTGTTTCGCCTTTAAAGTAAAAGCACTCCTTTAAAAAAATAAAAAGAGAAAGTTCACTGCAAACACCATGCTGTCCTACTTGGACCTGAGCCTGACTGTCACTCACAGGTCCAGCTGCTCTCTGGTGGACTGGGCCAGATTGTAGTTCTGCTGGACCAGAGAGTGGAGATGCTGCTGCAGCAGCTCTCTCTCGCCCTCTAGCTGCAACCGTAGGTACTCTATCTCCTGCTGAATGCTAGCAGGACTGTCCTGAGGAGAGCTATGGTACTGCAGGTCCTGCTGCATCTCCTCAGGGCTGCCCAGTAAGAATGCGCATGATAGATATGAGATATGTGTAAAGATGTAGCTGATATATAAAGTAAAACGGAAACTTCCTGGAATAAACATGAGATCTGTGTAAAGATATAGTTGATATATAAACGAAAACTACATGGAATATCCGCCAACAATGCCTTACATTGCAAGAATGATATGGCGTATTTTGCTTGTAAAAAGAAAATCAGCAAAGACAACAAATGCTGGTCAAGCTGTTTCTTCCATTATTACAAACACATTCCGGTAAGTCGCACACATTTATGTTATAACTTCCATAAAAAACCTTTTGTTTTTGACTGAAATAACCGTCCATGAATAAACATGTGGTATAGCTGCGGTATAATATTGAGATGATGATTGATTGAATTCTTTTCAAAAGACTCCAAGGCATCGACGTAGACAACAGAGAACCAAGCAGGTCAGTCATACCAACATGTTTCTCTCGTGGTGGAGAACGACCCATTCAGTTATATGGGGACATCGTAAGTAGGTCAGAGGCAAAACACAATATACCCCAAGGGTAGTAACACAGTGGGCTACTGGTGGGACCTGGGTGCCTAGGTTTTAAAATGGGGCAGACGACGGACACTAAAATAGCTCAAACTGCCCCAGCCAAGTCTACATACAGAACGATAGGAACCACAGTTAGGATACAGTCAGCGGTCCCCCTTAAGATGATGAACACACACATGACTGGTGATACCGTGTTATTCATGAGCAATGGCAAAAAGCTACAAATATTTAAGTTGTAAATATTAGAACATAGAACAATGCTAGATGAATAAGGTTAGAGGTTAGAGGTTGAATACCGTAGGGAAAGCTCCAGAGCATCCTTATTGTCCTGGTGGCTGTCTCCTGTTAAACACAAAAGGCAACGAGTGGCATAAAAAACAACAATAACTGTAACCTGACCCAAATAAAACATAGAAAATGTGTTATATCAAGTCCAAGTAAATAACATGATAGCATTGGGAAACATTCTTTAGATTGAGTGTTGAAATGTCAAGGACTTGTTAGCATTGGGAACCATTATTTAGATTGATGTGAGTCCATGTCGCCACTGTGTATCATCCATCGGTCTCAAGTTAAAGGATTTGGCCGGTTTGTTAAGTCCCCAGGTTAATTGAGGACATTGTATGTGTCCAGATGTAAATCAACCATGATTTTTTCAAAATTGGGCTGTTGGCCCTCAATTGACATCCATTATATCCCAAACAAGGGTTTAGCAGCTCCCATAGCTGTGTCTATGTTTTGACCAACCCAGTAAGCGCATATGAACTGCCCTGGATAGGTATCATTCTCCAATAGTGCCCCCAAAGGAGGTTTCAATTCTGTGTTTACAAGGCACTGCATATTCTCACAGACTTAGAGCCAGAGGCTCACAGTTACAATTCTGTGCGAAGATCGTGGCTGCATTTTTGGCAGTATGATTATTCTGGATTCTGAGTGCAAAGCAACATTCGATAAGTCAAGATGATAGGTGCATGAGAGGGTGATTTGTTAACTGATTGGAACACAGCCTAAGCATTTACTTCTGAATCCAAATGAAGTGCTCGGTTCCCGGTTGTAAAGGTGTGTTCACGCCAAAAGTGAAGTGAATTTTCCACTGGCGTTACTCGGGTGAGGTTGCTCACGCGAACCGCAAACTTTTCCCGCGCGAGTGATTCAGCATCAAACGAAATTCGCGCCAAAGTTCAAATATTTCAACTCAGCGAACTGCGTCGTTCACGCCGCGCCATTCGAGCATCGAGTATTCGCATCTATTGCCGTCTTTGCATTGACTTTGTATGTATTGGCGCCGCGCCAAAAATTCACTTCGCTTTTGGTGTGAACGCACGGTAAGAATGCAAGTAGAATGAAACACACGTTTCCCTTTTTCCCCACTGAGCCAGTCCGTTGCAACTGGTGGCTCGAAGCAATAAAATAAAAACACAGTTTCGATCAGAAATTCACCACATGCTCATAACCAGGACATTAAACATTCAAGAATTCGAACTGCCTCTCAGTCTCTGTCACTAAGTGCGTGAGCATGCACAGTGGTGTGTTAACACAGAATGCTCATGCTGGGTTCAAATCAGTAAAAAAAAAGACACCCTCCTACGCTTACCATCGTGACTTATGAGATACTGCTCTGCATTCAGAATCCAGAATAATCGCACTGCCTAAAACGCAGCCACCATCTTCGCACAGAATTGTAACTGCGCATCTCAGTCTCTAAGTCTGCCAGGATGCGCAGTGGCGTGTAAACACAGAATCTAAAACTGTGTATTTGTTCCTTTGTGGGCACTATTGGAGAAGGCTACCTAGACAGGGCAGTTCGTATGCGCTTACCTGGGTTGGTCAAAACAAAGATTAACTTATGGGAGCTGCTAAACTTTCGTTTGGGATATAATGTATGTCAATTGATGGCCAATCATGGCTGATTTGTCATCTCAACATAGATAATGTCAACAGTTAACCTGGGGACTTAACAAACCGGCCAAATCCTTTAAGCAATACTATACATTTATATAATGTATATACCAATATAAAAAACACACCTTTGTCCAGCCGTCCCTCCAGCCTCTCCAGGATACCTAGGCTCTTGTCCAGTTGCTCTCGGAGGACGTCTCCCCGGAACAGGTCCACGTCGCTGGCCTGCAGCAGCTCCTGGAAGGCCCGGCTCAGGTCCTCCAACTGCCTGCGGTGGGACATCCCCAGGCCCCGGCGCTCCTTGATCTGCTGCCTGAGCTTGGACAGCTCCCTGGCCTGCGACTGCACCAGGGAGTCCAGCCTGACGGCCACACAACAGGGACAGGTAAGCATTGGAAAAGGCAAGGGGAATGTTTACATTGAGAGGCAATAATAGGAGAAACAGTTGACACTCCTTTAGTGTGTTACAAATAATACAAATCTTGTGTACAATACATGTGTTGTATCATAACTGTACCATATTGAATTGTACATTACAATATGGTCATTAATATAAATGTACCACTTTATACATTTATAAATATTGTTTGCATGTACTTTATAATTAATTATAATTAATATCATACACCATTTTTTAAATGCACTAACTATATAATAAATGCTCTGTGTTATCATTACTTTATTATAAATATACTGTATTATAAATGCACTGTAATATAAATGTACCCTGCATTGTGGTAGCAGTTTACCTTGCGGGCGAGGCAGAGCGACTGCGGTGCTGCACCTGCTGCAGCTGTTCACTCATGTTCCTGTTCAGGCTCCTCTCCCTCTCCAGCTCCTGGTTCAGCACACCGATCTTATCCCTCATCCTCTGGCCCTCTCCTTCCCGGCTTTCCTTCAGCTCTCCTCCAGAGGGACACCTCTCCTGGCTGCGTCCGCCGACCACGCCCGGCCAAGCATGGTGATCTCTGGAGGCGTCGACCGGCGTGGAGACCAGGTCGCTGGGGAAGATGTTGCGACCCAGTAGGCTCTGCATCTGCTGAGCAACCCGGGTCTGGTTCTCCAGCTGGAGCCTCAGCTCCCTGACCTGCGCCTTGAGCTCAATGGGATCCTCCGACATGCCGTAGTCCTCGAAGGCCTGCAGGCTCTTCAGACTCACCTGGAAGAGAAACAACTCAACATTTTTACATAAACGTCAACAGATTTCAACATAAAAGTCAACAGATTTCTAAGAAAAAGTCTGGAGAGCTAACCTTGTTGGAGCTCAGAGCAGGGGAGCTGGGGTAGGAGTTGGATGTTGAGTCCAGGTTCTCAGCGGAGGAGAAGGACCCTTGCACCTCCTTCAGCAGGGAAGGCAGGCTGCAGGTGCTGCCTCCGGGCTGCAAGCAAACCTTCAGATCTGAAGAGCACACAGGGTCAACATTAAGATCAGGTTCAATGTGGTGAGGTACAGAGAGGTTAAAACAACTATAAGTGTGATGAAATAGAGTCGAGTTCCTCTGACAGGAAATAGAGGTGAAGAAAGTAAATAAAGGCTCAATATGCTGGGGACTGTAGTGAGCTATAGAGAGGAGAAGGAGGAAATATAGGTTATGCATTGTTTAAAGCAGGGGCCTTCTTAAATTCAGTGAAAACATGCAAAAACAGTGTGAAACTTTGACGGTTTGTGCAAAGCCATCAACAGTGAAGGGGAGGTTGAAACCGGTGTTATTAGGTACAAATACCTCAGCTCATAAACATGCGCGTTACTGCCTCAGTTCATTGATCATGCAGAAAGACTTTGTTTAACCACCACCAGTGGGATTAGTATCAACTCGACCACTAGCTACCTGTGCTACTGCTCTCTTCCCTATCGTTCTCACTCTTGCCACTGGTTTCGTAACCCAGGTCCTGCAAATCCACCTGCACGCACTTGTCGTCCTGCTCCAGAGGGGGCGCTGGAGGCAACAAGTGTTGAGTTAGGAAGGAATAAGGGATGTGTATATATAAATGGTTGTAATATTGAGAATGGGATTCTCTTTACGTATTCCCAGTTACAATAAATTAACCAGGTTTCAACTCATTAAATAACATATTAATTAGTTACTCATTCATGAAATTAATTCAATTGAGTAGTAATTCCATGAAGGAATTTAATTCCAAGAATATTTTTTGGGAGTTAAATTAATAAATTAAATATAAATATATATCCCCCTCATATAACCACCACAACACTCATGCATTGATCAAGAACTGGAAGGGTCCTTGTGTATGTGTCCTTACCTTTCTGAGCAGGGTCACAGGGCAGGTTGTGGATGGTAACGACAGGCATCAAGGAGGAGGCCAGTTTCTCCTCAAGGATCTTACACGTCTTCTTCTTGTCCTTTAGAGCCTTCTGAAGACTCTCCAGCTGGGCATTAACGTTGTCTGGTATTCCTTCTGAACTCAGGAAATCTGCTGCTGGGGCTTGGGTCTCGTTCTCCCCTCGAAGCCTCCTCTCCTCCTGCAGGCTGGCCTGAAGGTTAGAGATCCTCTGAGAGTGATCGCAAAATGCCTGGTAGAGGAGGTGGATGTTGCGATGGAGCTCCTGGGACGAAGGTCGGCACTTCCTTCCAGCAAAAGCAGCAGACCCATGCCTATTGGAGGGTTTCTTGGCTTCCTCCACCTGGTCATGGTCCTCCAGTTTCCCCAGCTCCTGCAGAGAGATCTGAAGCCTTTGCAGGTGGTGTTGGAGGTCAGGACTGATCTGGGCTGATGTTCCAGAAGACAAGCTCTGAGTGTTGGTGCAGTGTGCAGCCAGAGAGGCGATGGCCGACTCTGCTGCAGCCAGACAGTGTGACAGACACTTGGTGATCTCTCCGTGAGTTAAACTGCCTTCAGAGCAGCCCGATTTGCCTTCAATATCTCTTGACCTGCCTTTGTGCACAGACTCTCCTGCAATTTGCCTAATGAAGTAGTCCTCGTGGTGAGTGCCAGTGTGGTTAAGACCAGGAAGTACACCACTGGCCTCAGAAGGAGTTCTTTCTTCACACTCCGTATCCAGTCGGTTTAGCTCCCACCTCCCTTCTTGAAGCCGGTCCGTACTTTGCTCCTGACCGAGGTCAGAACCCCAGGGCACATCGACAGTGCCTCCTGGGTTCTGAGCCGCTAGAGATGCGTTCATCTGCTGCAGGGCGCTCACCAACCTTGAACACAGCTCACGAGAGGCTGCGGTTGTGGGAGAGGACAAAGAAGCCTGTATGGTGGAAATGTCCCTGCCAGTCATGTTGAGAAACTCCACAAGGTGGGCGTTGAGCCTCTCCTTCTCCTGCAGGGTCTTGTGGAGCTCCACGCATTCCCTCTGCAGGGCGGTGGCATCTGAGCCCACCGAGATGGTACAAGAGCGGTCGTGCAAGCCGAGGCCGAGGCCGCTGTGGCTATCCAGGTTGCAGGCAGTGAGATAAGCGATGGTGGATTCAGCAGCCTGCAAGGCCTCGGCGTACTGGCGGTTGAGGCAGTCCTTCTCCTGCAGCTGGGCGTGGATCTCCTCCCACTCAGCCAGCTTGCCTTCCAGCCCGTTGATGAGGCTCTCCTTCTCCTGGCACTCCTGGTGGAGCAGCTCCAGCTGGGCCAGCAGGGCACAGGAGTCAGCCTGGGTGTTACCCAGGAGGGCCTCTCCAGCCTCTGGGTTATTATCGGAGACTGTGGGGCTGCAGCTGCTACGATGGATGTACTCGTCGAAATTGGAACCGGGAGTGGTGCTGCGCTCTAGCGACAGGGGGTATTCAGAGCCCTCGGAGAGGAGTTGGTCCGACTCAGAGATGTGATTCAGGTGTATATCTCGGAAAGTGTCAATGGTGTCCGTGTGGTGGTGCAAAGGTTGGGGTTGGTTGGCCCTCCAGATGGTGCTGCCTGGTTCTGATATCAGTCTGACTGGCACAGGGAGGCGAGATCTGACACCAGCCTGAAATAGGAATGGAAAAACTTTGATTGTATGTTATCACATTGTATATTCAGATTTTTCTCTCATTCAAGAGTCCTACCCCACGCTGTGAGAGGCGCTGCCTGGCAGTCTTGTTGTGTGACAGGTCAGCGGTCGGTTGTCCCTCCAGGGTCCCGTTTCTCCTCTTCCAATCGGACACCTCCACAGCTTTCCTCTCCAGCTGCTCCTTCAACAAGCCGATGACCTTGAGGTGACCCTTGGCCTCGTCTCTTAGTCTGAGCACGGTCTCCTTGAGGCCCGCTGGTCCACCGCAGTCGTCCTCTGTTCTCGCCTTCCGTTTAGACTCATTTAACATTTCCTCACGGAGGAGACATCGCAGCTCTCCGTTCTCCGATCTAAGTCGCAGGAGCTCATCCCTGGGGCACCAAGGGAAATGTAGTTCAGATAAATTGTTATGTCAGGTATTCAGGGTAACAAAACACTACAATCAAACACACATGGATAGCACCCAACAATGGTTGAAATGCATTGCAATGTTGGAGAGTGAAGTCACATGCCTGGGACATCACAGTGCACCATTTAAAACCAGGAACAAGGAAAATACCATCTTAATGTCATTGCTGAGATTACGCTTAATATTAAAATATGAGACACACCTGAGTTGTGAAGTTGTTCCCTGGAGCACTGACTCCTCCATGCTCTGTTCCTGCTGTTCCAACGTGTTGTCGCTAGACCTGATCTGATGTTCTCCAGTGCCGAACAAGCTTCTGTTGTCATGGTCACAATGGCTTTGGGACACCGTCTAAAAGTGAAATATGTATGCAAAACCAAAACCCCCTTACATGAAACGACAGAGAGACGACTTTGAATGAACGTTGACTCCAAACTGGCCATCCCTTCCCCCCATACCTGCGGCGGCAGGATCTCCGTTTGGCTCTGTGGATCGGGACCGGGACGCAGCGTCCCGTCGCCCACACGTCGATGGCCCGCCTGGCCCGCCGCTAGCAGCTAGAGTAATGGGATGGGAGGTGGGTTGTTGTGACACAAATGACTTTGTAAAAAAAGAAAATCCAACAAAGGAAAACGGAATGCACAAAGAAAACACAGTGGACAGCCAGCGGCAGAATGGGGATGTCTACATGTGGCATGGGAGAGCGAGAGTGTTTTTCAATGGGACGAAGTGATCAGAAGATACAGGGGTGACAGGAGTTAGGAGACATGTCGAGGAAGAGGAAGGAGGACATTTCTGTGCTGTTTTTCTACAGACAAAACAATGCACTGGTTAGAGAGAGAGAGAGATGATGTATACATATATATATATCTTTTTTTTTTTCATTCTTTCATCACAGAAAACTAAAAAAGTTAACGTTATATTTGCCAGGGTTTGTTATGTGCAGGGAAGTCTCACAAATCAGACTTTAGATAAACATCTATAATCTGATGGCAGACGAGTTTAAATCTGTGAACAGGGCGTTTCACTTTCACTGAAGCTTTCGCTTCAAATGTATTTTGCCCAATCATGTTGCTGGGGGCAGGGGCTTGTAGATGTGTGTTACATGGAATGGTCTGCTGCCACCAACCTAGCCAGCGGAAACACAACAATCTTGATATGGCTGACCATTCATCTCGGATCCAGAAGCGGACTGATAACTAAAACCATATCATCGTCATCCCATTGTCGGTATCCCTCCTGGGCCAACAGCAAACACAAACTCGGCACGCACTGGTAAACTAAACTCTTCCTGTAGATGGTGGGAAGACAAGCTAAAACGTCCTGTCTGGACACCAGCATCCTTTGACAAAGTGTAAATAAAATATATATAAATATTTAAAATCAAACCTGTGTAGTAGAATAACAATAAATAGAATTTGTTAAAATCGTCTTCTGAAACCTCCTTCTTGCCACTCGCGGATGAGTTTATCTTCGGAAGAATATATGAAAACAGGAGAGAGTGGGTAACTCCACCCCACAAAGTTTGGCTATAGCATTGTCGTACTTCTGGATCCGAGATTGGGGATTCTCACCTGTGTCCTTGGGCTAGTGTTGCCGTGGCTGAGGTTTTCCTTGTCTTCTGTCCTTTCCAGCACCAAGGCCTTCCTCTGCAGGTCTATGTTAACACTCTGCAGGCCACTCACACACTCCTGCAGGTCCACCACCTAGGGCACAAAGAGCACACACTCTCATTACATATGAGGAACACCACCCCTTTGTCTGAAAATATATAGGATGGGAAGTTGGGCAATGTATTAAAGTCAAAATGTGTAACATTTCAGCTAGCTCATAGCTTAAAATAATTGGGACATATCTGTATTCAATGGTGACCGATAGTGATTTCAATAATGATATCAATAAAATCACATCTTATAACTGATATAATCTAAAAATGAAAAATGCTGGCCAGCCCGTACCTCTCTTTGTTTACAATGGCACTCCAATAACCCTTCCCACTCACGCCACCCAGCCAGCCGAGCTAGGCAGGTTCGCTTCACACAGTTGCTCGGCAGGTTAGAGTTGACAGAACACTGTTTTCAAAGTCTCCAGCTGACTAACTGGGAGGGGCTCAATCTTACACTATGTGACTTTAAGAGGACTGGATTCAGAGGTGAAGTATACAACACTCAGTAACAGTGTAATCAAAGTAGACAAGGTAAATAGTTTGAATTATTTGGGTTGGTTCTGCCACCGACGTGAAATATGGCACCATCTCTAAACAAGTCAACCATTTGCACTCATTCTGTGTGTAGATTATGTATATTTTCAAAAACCCTTCTGTGATACAACTAATTGCACCAAAAGGCTCTCTTAACAAAATGGCCATTAATTGAAAGCAGCCTCAGACATTTCCAACTCTCCTTACTAGATCATACAGTAGTATTTCTACTACAGTTCTATAAACCAACCTTCTGTCTGAGCTCCTGTGGAGAGAGCTCAGACAGACTCTCCTCCAGTCTTTCTCCCACACAGATGCTCATGTAGGAGGTCTGGTCCCCTAGGAAGGTCAGGGTGTCCCCTACAAGACAGGACCAGACACGTGTTAACAACCAACCAGATCGTCATGCCATCCGTGGCGCTTAGTTTTAGCCTTTAAAATATGAATATTAGGATTCATGAATTAAATACAAATAATACAATAGAAAGAATAAAAATATGCTTAAATGTGCAGTGTGTAGAATTTAGTGGCATCTAACAGACTAGGCAGAAATGGAATATAACATAACATAACATAACGTTTTAATTTGTGTATAATCCCGTGAAAATAAGAATTGTTGTCTTTTCATCAGCTTAGTTTGAGCCTTTTATATCTACATGGGGAGCGGGTCCTCTTCCACGGAGGCCACCATGTTGCACCGCCATGGTTCTACAGTAGCCCAGAACAGACAAACGGCTCTGGAGAGAACACGTTTTTAAGAAAATGTGTTTTGGGCTAAGAGTTGTAGTAAGGAGTGGGGCGTATTATCCCCATGACTACAACCCATTTGTGATTATTTTTTAGTACCGTCGTTGTGTAGGAGCGTTATAATGAGCGATGTTGTATGTGAAATGCGCCACACACCGTGGCCTCATACTATGTATTTAAGAAGCTTAACCCTCTCGGATGCGGACATAAAAATCAACAGCTGTCTAGAACGAGCTTCACACAGCCAAGCTTCCACACACACCGTGGCGTTATAAGTGTCCGAGAAGTTTAACCCTCTGTCTGACGCGGACGTCAAATCCACCGCTGGCCAGTAGCTCCAGACATCTTCACACACACATCGTGGCGCTATACTATAAGTGTCCTAGAAGCTTTACACTCTCTCGGACATTGCTAGTGGCCACCTCAATTTTACACACTTGACCTTTAAGATCAAATTTATAACCCCAGAATCCATACAAGAAAAATTCAATATACAATAAAAAAAAATCTTCTATAAAACGAATAAAACCAATGAAAAAAAGATTACACAAATTGGTTTTCAAAATAAATATAATATCAAAGACTTTAGGGAAATAAAGCCATGTGATCAGATTACCAGTGTCATTGGCTCCTCCCACTCCTCCTGCTCGGCTCTGCATGGCTCCGAGGCGGACCTGCAGGGAGGCGTTCCAGCGCTGGGCGTCCTCCAGCTGGTGCCTCATGCTCTCCAGCTCCTGAGGACCAACACCTGCAGACACACACACTATGCTGAGACCTGCATACACACACACACACACTATGCTGAGACCTGCATACACACACACACAGACTAGAGATGCTAAAACCTGGACACACAATCACATACAGAGAATTCTGAACCTGTACAAACACACACACGCACAAACATATAGGGGGCAGAAACCTGCACACCCACAGAGGAGGCAGAAACCTGCACACACACACAAAAACAGAGAGTATGCTGAACCCCCCCCTCCCCCCTATAAAATATATAATATATCATTACATATTATATATATCTTTTTTCCATTCCTATATATAATATAATATATTATATCATCTTACAATTGATACAATGATATTGTGTATTTTATGCATAAATAACAATGCATAAGGCATAAGGAATATGACCATATACACAAGGTGATTATTATTACTCGGTAAAGAGGGACGTTGGCCAAAAATAACTATGATGTGGATCTGGACGGATAAGGATATGAATCCATCCAAGTGATGGGAATGGAATCCGACTGCATATAATCTTAACAAAACAAAGTATGATGCTTTGTTTTGAAGTGTGGAGGAACAAAGAAGAGACCTTATTGCATTCTCCATTATAGCTGTACAACACAGCCCTTTCCCGTCACCTCAGCCACACATGCATGTGAGCTTGGGATACTTAAGTACAGATGACCTACATCAACACTTGGTTTAGTTAAGCCCGGGGGGGAGAGGAGGAGGAGGTATGCTCTTCACATATTTACATGGACTGGAAGCCAGGTGCAGGCTTACGGCTGAAGTGATTTGTTTTTGCTCCGTGCGCACCCAGTGGCACATTTAATCAGTCTCAACGGGGATTCAATCACAGGCTGACTTGCATGTAGTCTTGTGTATGCAAACACACACTAATGAACATAGAGAGCTCGTAGTGCATTAATGCGTGTGATTTGAGGCTCATGTGGGGGCGTCCTCTACATGTTTTCTAGCTGTAGTATATACTGTTTCTTTAATATTGTATGACTGTACAGCAGAAACATTTTTAGGCCATAAAAAACCCTCAATATATTTGATAGTAAATATATTAGAATGTTTACTTATTGTAAAGTACACGTCACTCTTTTAATTTATACAATGGAGGATAGATGATGCTTTGATGCAAGGAACCCATTTTGAATAACACAATGATGATGTGGTTAAATGTAGGTTATGTGTCAGATGGGGTGGTCAACAGCCAAACGAAGGTTAGTAAGGTGACGTAATCAATGAAACAGGCAACAATTAAAAAACGATTTAAATAGTTTGAAACAAGCAGGACAGCATGTTAAACAGTGAGACAGAGAGACAGACAGGTGTATTTTTTATTAACTTCTTCACTGGATGACAGATGAGGGGAGAAATGCCAGACAGAAAGACAATGAAAGTGAAGGACAGTATTGATACAGTACATGCAGATGAAGAGCTGATGATGTGAACACAAAGAGAACAGCAAAAGAGAAGGACCAGATGTGCATGCTCTAGTATACGGCAAGGATGAGAAAAAAAGAAGAAATAGCATGTGAACAGGAAACAAGATTGGTGCAGACAGGTTGTATGTGGATTTTTACGTACCCTTCAAGTAAGGTGAGTAGCTGAAGCATACCATTATAAGCTATCTACGACCTACCAGTTAATCTCTGAAATCACTCATTCACTTCCACTGAAAGAAAATAAACACCCGCGTCTGTCACGATCTAGGTCAGAGAGTGGATGTACTGCACCTTCTCTCAGCTGAGCTTGGTGCAGCCCGCTCTCCAGCTCGCCCCGCAGCCCCTCGTTGGTCTTGATGCCTTCTTCCAGCTGCTGCCTGAGGAGCTGCACGGCTGCCAGCTCCAGCTGCAGCGCATGCAGG
>OOFG01001193.1:0-14026 GCA_900323295.1 Molva molva | reverse complement strand
CGAAAGCCAACAGATGTCCTTATTGTGTTTATCTGTGTTTATAAACTATGTGCGTGTGCGTGTTTGTTTGTCTGTGTGATTTTGGCTGGCGCTGCGCTGGTGTTAAGACATCACCCCTTGTTCCGTCCATGTCCTTCTTCTTTCCGTTTCTTCCCCTCCTCTCCTCAGGCAGGTAAGTGGCGTTTCAGTACGTCCTTGGCATTGCTAGGTAGAGTCTCTGGAAAGTTCACGTCAAACTCCACCACGAGATCGCCCCTCTGCTCGGGGTTCTTGGGCAGAGGGAGACCCTGACCGGCCACTACCTGCCTCATGCCGGGCTTGATGACGTCCGTGATCTTCATGTTGCACGTATTCCCGTCTATCGTCGACACGGTGACCGAGCAGCCGCACAGCGACTGTAAGGACACAGGTGTTGCGTTAATGGTTCACTTGAATGGGGGTCTCCACTGTGATGTTATTAATATACTGGAATGGCTTTCTACACATATTCCATGGCCACTGACCCACCCGTAGGCCTCACCAGAAAAGTGAAATTGTAATGAACTCAAATCCTTATATATTTGGGGTGCTATTATGGATATTAGTACAATATAATGCGTCAGTATCAGGTGATATATGGGCGAAAACCACTGGATGGAATATTGAGGGAATAAAAGATGTTTCACTGAGAAATCTGCCCCTGGAACACAACGCTGAAACATTGCTGAAAGCACAGCATGCAGTGGAAGGAAGTAGTAGCTTAGTCGCGTGAGAGCGTAGCAGCAGCTAGTCAATTGCTCACTGCTGTTGTTTCCCGTTGGGGACACCGTGTCCTATTAAACACTTTAGAGAAAGTAATGAGTCATGTACAGTTCCCCTCACAGTTCCTTTAGGACCGGAAGATCGGTCGTACGACATGGTTAACAGGCTAAATAACAGCTCTGGTTTTTTTAATGCATTTCAAGCCCAAATCATCACGCAGGGCAGGCCCGAGGTCTGTTTATGAATAGTCTAGATATTATATTCTGGGATGAGGTGTTGAGAACTAAAGGCCTACACGTTTAGAGTGTGCCAGAGGCCATATTAGTACATCTTTGCACACGTCTGTGTGTGGGCGAGCCTCTACCATTCTGTCTCACAGTGTTGCCGATCTTATTTCTCACCCCTCCATGATTCAGATGACATAACAAGCTCCTGAAGGGTGTGTGTATTTATACTCATTGGAAACCAATTTAAAAAATAAACATCTCACTCAAATGTCTACCGACCCGTCCCATGTCTCGTGTATGTATTTGTATGTATAATACAACCTTAATCCATAGTGCTGAAAATAACGGTCAATGAGCGATGAATCCATTTGGTACATCAAATGACCCGAAAACATAATGAATGTGCAAATCGACAACACAAACAAACGTGCGGAAACGCATCATGTGGTGTAAACGGTGTTGTCACCTTCCCAAACGCCTTACCTGTCTTAAGCTGACGCGCACCGCGTACACGATATCCGAGCCCTCTCGTCTGAAGTGTGGGTGTGGCTTGTCCTTGATGACGAACACGATGTCGGCGGGTATTGTGTTGGGCGACTCGTCGCCCTCGCGGGGGAACGTGATCTTGGTGCCCTCCTTCCATCCCCGCTTGATCTCGATGGTGAGGATCTTGTCCTCGTGGCGCACCGCCCGGCCGTCCGGGTTGAGCCTCTTGCGGGAGATCTTCATCCGCTTGGTGCAGCCGTGGAAGACCTCCTCCAAGGAGACCCTCAGCTCATGGTGGATGGCCGGGTCCTGCTTGCGCCGCTGCCCTTGCTGCTGCTGCTGCTGCTGCTGGCTGCCCACGCCCACGTGTCGCTCCCGGGGGAACCCGTTGATGTTGAAGCTGGTGAAGGAGCCGAAGGGGTCGTTGCCGTCCACCTCCATGTCATCGTCGTCGCCGCCACGCCCGTTGGCCTTACGCCCGAAGAACAT
Organism: Molva molva; assembly: GCA_900323295.1. Lineage (NCBI taxonomy): Eukaryota > Metazoa > Chordata > Actinopteri > Gadiformes > Lotidae > Molva > Molva molva. The sequence goes on along the minus strand of OOFG01001193.1, from coordinate 12,083 downwards.
CTCGAAGGGGTTGGCACCGCCGAAGAACGTGTTGAAGGTGGCGTGTGGGTCCCCGTGGAAGGTGTAGGTGAAGTTGCTGCCCTGACCATCGTTGGTGGGGCCGTTGCCTCCCTTGAGACCTGACGTGAAGTGGGAGAAAGACAGTAGGTCTGCCGTCAGGGTCATAGCCCAGACTTGTGTTGTGAGACTTGATCTGTTTTTGAGAGTATGCAGTATTATAAAGACATGACTGCGAAACGAAAACATTGTTCGATGTTTTCGTTATGTTTTATTGATAATGTTTAGCGTTGGGTTAACCATACATTCTAATGTGTATTTGACAAGTAATACTTACTTGTTGTTTGACAAGTAGCACTATCAAACAACCATGTCACTCATTTAGAAAGCTTATGATTTTATGTTGGGGGGCATGAGTTTTCCTCAGGGCTCAGGGATAAGATTTTGAGGCATTTTTATACTTGAGTAATTCCATTGTAGGGTGTGTATTTATACTTGAACACTGTATTTCAAAGCAACTATCTTACTTTTACATGTATCACAGTCGACAGCTAGCTCTAAACCTGGTTATGTCATATTCATAAATGTGATGCACTCAGTTTATAAAAAGACATAACCTTAAACCTGAGCCTACTAAGAGATAGAAACACGGATGGAACAAGCCAGGCCTACATGCATTAAACCTACACTCTGTGGGACTTCCCTGCAGCCATTACTTCATGTGTAACCAAGTTTTATTTAATGACATGAAGTATTTTTTATTTCATGAACCACTAGTTTATGTATAAAACAACAGATTGTGAATCATTTTCAATTTTGAGAAAGCTCATTCTATGTTGATCCTATCAGGATTTTCCCGTCATGTAGAATCTGTTATCTTCCTTTTTTGATGAAGATAACAGATTCATGGATTCTCAGCTGGAATTTCAGGTGCAACTGGGAATGTTTGGGTGGAGTTATGTACTGAAGTATGACTGTTCACTCGCATCATCATGGGGGATATTGAACAATCATATAGCTGTAGTTAAAACATGTTCTAGAATGTTGAAATACTGTGTAGGCTAATTTAGCTTTAAGAGATGAATGCATTAGGAATGATACGCCTTTCAACTTAAATATAAGTTATTTTATTGTAATTATTACTTACAGTAGAGCTATAGATGATATATAATACCTTTTAAGTAGGCCTACTTCATAAAACATATAGTTTTAGTTTATCAAGATTTATTATTATTATTAGTCTACCTAATGGAATGTAAGAATTTCTTCCAGTAGCCTTAGGTAGCATTCCCTATCCAGATCCTAGTCTGGTTGTAGATTGGTGGGAACCATCAGTAGGCTACTGGGAGCAGTCATGCCAGGAAACTGAACTATGTGCGCTATTTAACAGAAAGTGGTGTATGGCAGCAAAACGACATTCAAAACATGAATATAATGTAAAGGAACTAGAAGGTATAGGAACAGTTGCAGCTACTTCATTATCAAGCTTCACATCTGTTGAACGTAGACTGACAGTTTTCTCTAACAGGAATAACGGAGATGAGCGTCATAAACACGATCTAGGTCGGTCTTCCATGTATGTAGACTTTTAGATTTCGATTAGCGATAATTCGGGAAGGATGATTTATAGGCCAGAGACTTTGTTCCATTACGAGTTTGGTAGCCATATCTTATTTTTAATAGGCTATCACAAATAGCATGCCATGCCCCAGCAACGATGTAGACGTGTTTATAGAAACATTACCTTCCTCTCCGTACTGATCATAAATCTCTCTTTTCTTGGGATCACTTAGGACTTCATACGCCTCGGCGATTTCCTTGAATTTTTCCTCGGCATTGGCTGCCTTGTTTTTGTCGGGGTGCCATTTCAAGGCCTGCTTTCTGTATGCTTTTTTGATGTCCTCATCCGCGGCTCCTTTGGTTATCCCCAATATTTTATAGTAATCTTTCCCCATTTTCCCCCAAAAACGTCCTCGCGTGGAAAAGCAGCTTCTCGGCGCGGTCGACGGGGGCTGTCAGTCCCAAAGGAAAATGAATCAAGATAGCGTTGTGATATGGCGGCAGTAGATGTACCGCTATTGCTTTGGTAGGCCTACTACTCGTTATTAAAACCACGAGAGAATGAGGGTGACTTGGGACTGTTATCGTCCGGAGGCTGTTCATAAACGCCGTGTACCCTGTGTTATTTATCCGTGACGTGGTACCCTCTCTAAATAGCCATTACGCACTCCCCTGCGTCCGGGCTGAACACTGGAATTCAGGCGCTCTTTCTAGAAAGCGAATGCTGAGGCACGTCATTTACACATTTACCCTTTGGAAAGCCCCAGGTGCAACAACGAGTTATTGTAGTTCAATAAAAAATATGGAGGTGACATGACAGACATTGGTAACAGCTGTAGTGCGTGTGTTAGCGCGGACGCAAAATTGTGACGAGATAACGTCTGGACATTTTATACCCCATGCCTTTCTCCTCGCGGCAATTGGTCGACAGAATGGTTTCATTAGAACAATTGTGTTGTTTACAAATGGATATCTCTATGAGGAAAAGTTGCTGTTTTTTTTATTAATAAAGATATTGCATTCTTTATTAATCCGAGACGGGAAAGTACAGGGCAATAACATGAATTGTCAATAAGAGAAACAATATTAAAATTAAAGTAAAAACTCCAAACAAACAAAATAAGCTCAGTGACAAAGAAATTATGATTATCCTTACATAATTATTATAGCCTACAAAAGGGTTTCTCTTTGGGCATGGGCATTTTACTAATTTGAAACAACAGGGACACCTGGTGGAGACTATGCGCTATGGGTGGTTACAATAAGGTGTATGCTCTTCTTCAGGGATGGAGAGCAATAGAACAGATAGGCCTTTACCGCATTGCCATTGACCAAAGCCATGTCAATGACTCAGCGTCTGTATACGGAGGTCCATCAACAGCGACATTTTTGTATTCATTTTCTAAATGTTCTTATTTTGGAAGAAATTCTAAAGCTGCCATTTTAAATAAATCATGGATCACTTTCGTGGTTTATTTGTTAAACTAGATAAGGATAAGAACGGCTTCGTATCAGTGGAAGAGCTTCACAATGAGATGAAAAAATCTGGAATCCTACCCACTGAGAAGAAGGTTAAGGTAGGCTAAGGATCACCTTGATAATACAAGCTTTTGCTATTAAGCTAAAATGCTTACTGATGGATTAGCCTTAACACAGACTACCTCAACAGAACATCATTGATGGTTACGACCAAGACAAAGATGGTCGATTGGATTACAATGAATTCCTCCATTACATGACGGACAGGGAGAAAAAATGGAAAATTCACTTCCATGATCTTGACAAGAACAAGTGTGGTGAGTAGCCATGGTATGAACAGGGAGAACGGTTGGAGTGCAGTACTGACAAATTCTTAGACTCTCATAGCCTACCACATAACTTTGTAACAGACAAAGATCTGTGGGCTCTCTACAGGACAAAAACAATGAACGAATGAACATTATACATAAAGAAAAGAGCTTTGTAAAATATCCATATATTGGACTTGTGTACTCATATCATCTCTTCTCTGATCAGGGTTGATTGACCAGGACGATATCATATGTTTGTTTAAGGAGTTAGGAGTGATCATTTCACAGCCGAATGCAAAAAGAATAATACAAATGTAAGACTTTTTTCCCCTCAAATAATTATTGGACAAAAAGAAAAAGTGAATTACATAAATGTACTCATTGTTTAAAACTGTGTCACAATAGCAAGCTCTCTTGCTATTTCATATTTCCATTGGCATTCATTGGGAATAGGGAAAAATGGCTCACAAACTACACAGTACAGTAATAATAGTCTGTGAGTGGCTAGGGAATTTGTAAATGAACCAATGAAGATGGTACTTTCATTTTAGGATGGACAAGGACAACTCTATGACAGTGGACTGGGGGGAATTCCTACAGCATATCATTCTCAACCCAGCAGATGACATTGGTGAACTGGTGTCGTCTTGGAAACATAGTTTGGTAAGACTGTGATATTCGCCTAATGTTTATCATATGATTAGCGATAGAACCACCTGAGCCACATCGCTTGGAATAGGTCTACCACGCAAATATAAGTATTATTTTTCCCATTTGTAAAGGCTTACACAAGTAGCTATAAGGAAGATACAAACTGTAACAATGGACCCACAATACGGGAAAATAGACCAAAAAATGTAAATATATCATCATTGCAGGTTTTTGACGTGGGCGAGAGCCGTCCTCTGTCCTTGGAGTTTCCAGAAGGGATGTCGGGTTCCGGGATGTGGCGAAGGTTTGTTCTTGCGGCGGGACTGGCGGACGCCATGTCTCGAACGGTCACGGCCCCCATCGACCGACTGAAGACCCAGCTGCAGGTCCTTGATCCGTATCAGCATGAAAACCCTTAGATAGCAGCATTAGGTTGGCAGAGACACCGGAATAGTCACACAGATCTAGTGAAAATGCAGAGGATCTGTATCTTCAAGTGCGAGATGAAACGCTGAAAGTAAACACCAAAAGCTGTTCCATCATAATAACTATTAACACTATTTCTGTCTTTTCACTGCATGTACTGTTCTCTCAGAGTTATTTATGATCTGTATTTGTGTACTTGTGTACATAGTTTTGCATGTCTCCTCGTGTCACTGAGAAATGTTTCTGTACATGACTATTTGCCTAAACACCAGTTGTTTTCATGCATTTACTATCTGTTTGTATGCAGGTCCATGGATCCAAGACGTTTGCACAGGTGTTTGAGAAGCAGAGGGCTGGTGGGCTACGGTCGATGTGGCAAGGAAACGTCGTCAATGTGCTGAAGGGAACGCCGCAGTCCACTCTACAGTGCATGATATACGCTCAGGTGTGAATACTTAAGGACATGTAGCTGGCTCACAAGTACACAATGTGCACTCACACGTACACACATACACGCACACACAAATGGACACAGACACACACATAGACACACACAAACACAGAAAAAAACTATTTATTTCCTCTTTTCGGAAACTCTGCCCATTCAACTGTCATCTGGCCTCTACACACCCCTTGTCCTCTTGGTCTATGAAAACAGTCACCCCATTGATGAATAGCCATCACAGTGTGGCACTGTATTTCTCTCGTCCACTGCATTCCCTAGATGAAGATGTACACCCAGGATAGGACCAAGGAAAGCCTGTCGGTACAGCAGCGGTTTGGCCTGGGCTGCGGCTCTGGTGCTTTCGCCCATGCTGTCTTCTACCCTTTAGAGGTATCCAGTCCTCCTATGCACCTAAACAATGTACCAGCATGTACTTACTATGTAATAATAACGTTATGGAACAGCCTGTACCTACACAGTGTTGTTAGGGGTTAAGGTTAGGAATAGGCGAAAAAGCTTTGTTCCTCACTATTGCATATAAAGTACATGATGTTACAGGTTGCTTAGTGGTAACACTGTAATTTGGTGTTACTTTATTTTTGTATATGTCACATATGTATTTGTAAATATACAAAATAAAATGAATCATTGGGAGTATTACATTCATACATAGGAATATGTGACTTAAATAACATAATAAGAGATATATTTATTTAAAAAATATGTTTAAATCTACCCTATGTAAGTTGTATCATCTGCAGCCTCCAGTGGCTAGAGTTGTAGCTACAATATCTGTATATATGTTATATACTCTGGAAAATGTCTAGTTCCGATATTTGTTTGATGGAGTAAATAGCTGCAGCAGGAAAGGGACATAGTGCAGGTTCAGAATTTGGGTTGTGGTTCGCTTTTTAACAGCGGATAACTCCACTGCATAGGTCTTAAAGGTGAGGCTGAACCTGCAGCACAGTGGCACCTACAACGGCATGGTGGAGTGTGCGCGCTCAGTCTACCGCAATGAGTCGCTGGCGTCTTTCTACAGGGGGTTCAAGCCCAGCTTGCTCTGCATGATCCCCTACGCAGGCGTGGAGTGTGCCGTACATCAGGTGAGCCCATAACGGGAACACCGGGCACCACCAGGGATCAAGCTAGCTTTTTGGGGAGTTTTGTTGTGGCTTTTGGAAGACAAGGTTAAAAGTCAAGATATGTTTGGTTAAAAGTCAGTGAAAGTGTTTAATTATCAAATGTGCAGTCATTATGAACGTCTGTACACAATGACATTCTTATAAAGAGGATATACGTTGTAATAAAAATCACACATAGACATAGAGAGAAGAATGCCTAGGTGAATAAAGTTTGTCTGGTTCCAGCCCCTGGTTCCAGGGGCTGGAAGATTAAAAAGGTTTAAAAGAGGTCCTAAATAATACCCCAGATAACTGTATTTGCTTTCCTTATTACAGACCATTGTGAACTGGGCCATGAATGATCCGTCCTACAACAGCGACTCCCAGCTGTTTTTCTTCAGCTTCGTGGCCTTTGCCTCTGGACAAGTTACCAGCTACCCACTGGCAGTGATACGAACACAGCAACAGGCCCAGGGTAGCTTTCACATTTAGATTTAATTTGGACTAATATACAGACCCGGATGTGAATGCCTGTTATATTGGCAGTATGTAGCTCTGCACTGTGGATTTGTTCTTGCATTATTTAAGCTTTATTTAACACCTTCTTTTATATGAATGGTTTATGAATGGCTAAATAATGATGATTCAAGCCAAGCTGCATATTTAGTTTAAACATAAGACATTGTTTCATATTTGGTGTGTCTGTGTTCCAGCTTTCTGCGCGGTTTCACATCCCACCTCAAGTGTATTACAAGGATTTACTGGAATCTACGCAAGGCACGGACTGAGAGGATATTACAACGGCATGGGAGCAAGCTTCATCAGGGCAGTTCCATGTGCTCTGCTGAACTACACCTTAACCAGGAAATTAGAAGTTCTGTTTGACTCCACATGGTCCTGAGTTATACATTTATTTAATTCATGAAGATCAGGGAAAATGTGTTTGTGTCAAAGACCAGCAGGATTGGATTGTGTGACATCCACATTTAGGATCATAAAGGATATAGGCTGGTGTCATTCCATTATTAATACAAGCTATATTCTCTTTTGAAGTCCTGTAAATAATTTGGCGTTGAACGAACAGTGCTGTAACCTGATGGGTGGATGCAATATTTGAACTGTGTGAAAATGAATGTAACCTAACCTAAGTATGAACATCTCTGAATTTTGGGACATACATTTCAACAAGGCATAAAGTAATGTCGAACATTACAGTTCTTTCTTATTTCCTTAATTTCCTCCTTTAATAAGACCATGTCTGTTTTCCCCTTCTTTTTTTTCTAACCAAGTTTGGATGCACTGATATACGACACACAATAAGCACATACTACAGACTACTTCGATAGAGGTCGATTTCTATTGCATTGTTATGCATAAAAGTCGTTGGTATCGATCGTGGATGAACAGTAAGAGGCATCGACGTTATCTCTGATCGGTCACGACCAGCAGCGGGGGGTATTAGGGAACGGCATCTCCGTGAGCTCGCGATGAGTCAAATTTGAGCGCGAGATTGGGCGTGAATGAAAACGGCCATCTTCTGTCGCCGGGCACGAGAGGAGAAAGAGCACCAGCTATGGCAGACTACTCGAACGTGGCTCCCCCGTCCTCTAATGCTCCCGCTGGAATGAACGACGCATTTAAAGACGCGCTTCAACGAGCGAGACAGGTATACGATTGTCTTTTTTTCCCCTCCATTTGCGACTTCGAAGTTAGGTTTATAAATAGTAGTATTTAATGCCTGAAAAGGACCGCGTCAGCTTACCTGCTAACGTCATGCAGTATCACGCAAGGCTAGTGCAAGGGACTGAATTGGCTCAGCTATCGTTTATTATCCACCTATCTTTAATGGAAAATGGTGTTTAAAAATGGAACACGGTGCGAACTGAATTATTTGAAGTTTGTAATGATCCGTTCGGATACGTGTTAGCTAAATCCTGTCTATGCAACGACGCAACTTGTTAGCTTGCTGGCTAACATGGAAGTAACTGCATTCTTTTGTTGGTTCCGACTTCCGGGAAACCATGTAGGCCGCCTTTCGCGGCGTTGTACCTTTCAATGTTAACTATCAGTCGGGTTAATGCAATTGTTTTGATTTGTTTCATTTTATAGATCGCGGCCAAGATCGGAGTCGATGGCGTTGCTGCACCTACAACAAACGAGTTTGTCTACGGAGGCCAGAAAAGGCCCCTGGAAGATGCTGGTGGGTATTTTCCCATGCCTAACCTCAATATAGGTCAGTGGCCTAAATTGATACATTGATAGTTCTCCCCCCACTTAACATGCTTGCCTGTATGAATTGTGACAAAGGTAGTGTATTTCGAGAGCCACACGCTTTGACTTTCTACGTGTATGGTACATTGCGTAACGCTGTGACTCTCATGCATTTTCAATCACTCGAAGTTGTGTATTTAAACGTGTGCTACTCTATTGTATGGTGCGTTATTGTTGGAGGTTTCCTGTTCCTGATGCCTGTTGAAGCTGGAGTAGCAAAAGAGGGCGGGTTTGGAACTTGCAGAATTCGTTGTTGGAAGCATCTTGATTTATGCCGCAAGCATAATGTAGAAGACGTATAGATGCATTTGTTTAGATGCATCATAGATGCACTTTTGATGATTGAACTCTTTATTAGAAAATAAATTGTTATATTTTAAAATACAACCTGGGAACCATTTGAATGATGACTGGATGGAGACTATTTGCTCTAGCAGTGTAGGTAGTTTTGTTTAGTGTTATTTGTATGCACACTTAATGAATAGAAACGTGGGTCTTGTTTTTTCTAAGCACTCCCTGTGACGTCTAACCATATTCCGTTAAGGCAATGCCAGTATACAATTTTCAGAAATGTGCATCTGTTCCTGGGGTTCGGTGAAGCCTGGCCATGTATGTAAGTAGTGGGATTATGAGGGAATATGCATGTACTCATGTTAGCTGTTTCTCCTCCACAGACCAACCAGAGACAAAGAAAGTGGCACCTAGTGACCGTAAGTATCTTTTCTGTAACTTGAATCAAAAATACCGTATGTTGGCCTTCCACGACCGAGCATAGACGACATGTCTTCTGACCTCATGCTCCTTTGTTTTACAGCCTTCTCAGGTGGAATGGGAGGAATGGGCGGTCCCCCAAGGTAAATACAGGGGCAACACTTTCCACTTCACTTTGTATTACACTTATTTTACTAGTGTTGACTTCTAATGTTTCACAACCCCTAATCGTCATTTCTTTTTTTTTGTTGCTTAGGTCCGCATCGGAGGACTTCAAGGTTCCCGATGGCATGGTGGGATTCAGTGAGTAAAACACATTTATAGTCATTTGTAATGACTTTTTAATGTACCCTTTCAGGAAACCGGCTGCGTTTGTTTGTTTTGTAACGCCCTTATCTAAACCCTTTCAGTTATTGGGAGAGGCGGAGAGCAGATATCCCGTATGCAGCAAGAATCTGGATGTAAAATACAGATTGCCCCAGGTAAATTGACATCTGCATTTACATGTTTAGCTTCATACCAGAGATGGGTAGGAACTTGTACACCAACCCTTCTCTTTTGGTCATGCAGACAGCGGCGGCATGCCCGATAGATCGGTAACATTGACGGGATCACCAGACGCCATCCAGTAAGTTTTCTCCTTGACATGTATTTTCAAGTTGGGATGTCGTCACAGTGATTGGTAATATAAGCTAATGTCTTTTCAAACTCCTGATAGGGCTGCGAAGAGGCTCCTCACAGAGATCGTGGAGAAGGGTCGCCCAACACCAGCATTCCACCACAACGACGGCCCCGGCATGTCCGTTCAGGAGATCATGGTCCCTGCTTCTAAAGCTGGCTTGGTCATTGGCAAGGGAGGGGAAACCATTAAAAGCCTTCAGGTTAGTTGTCAAGTTTATTGAATGCTAAACAATGTCTTCATTTCGCTATTTATCTCCAACATTGCCTCATCTATACGTATATTTTACATTAACCAGGAAAGGGCCGGAGTTAAGATGGTCATGATCCAGGAGGGACCTCAAAACACAGGCGCAGACAAACCTCTCCGGATTTCTGGGGAACTTTTCAAAGTTCAGGTTGGTGGCCCTACCAAATGTGTATTTGATGCAACCTGGCCCTTCCCTCAGTGGCATTATGCCACGGTCACCTGTACTTACTATCAATGTGTCTTTCAGCAAGCTAAAGAGTTGGTGATGGAGCTGATCAGAGACCAGGGGTTCAGAGAGCAGAGGGGGGAGTATGGCTCTAGGTTGGGGGGAGACAGCTTAGATGTAAGTAACATTGAAGTAAGTAAAATCGTTTTCTATTCCACCATCTACTTACATCGGGCACGGGGTGACAAGTGGTTTCTCCTGACCGCGGCGGCTCGTTAATGTCCCCCCGCCCCCCAGGTTCCGGTGCCCAGGTTCGCGGTCGGAATCGTCATCGGGAGGAACGGCGAGATGATCAAGAAGATCCAGAGCGACACGGGCGTCCGCATCCAATTCAAACAAGACGACGGCACCACGCCGGAGAGGATAGCCCAGATCATGGGCCCGCCCGAGCAGGCCCAGCACGCGGCCGACATCATCTCCGACCTGCTGAGGAGTGTCCAGGCCGGCGGGCCCCCGGGTCACGGGGGCGGCAGGGGCCGTGGCCGCGGCCAGGGCAACTGGAACATGGGCCCCCCTGGAGGACTGCAGGAGTTCACCTTCACTGTCCCCACCATGAAGACCGGCCTCATCATCGGCAAGGGTAAGGGTCCCGCTGCTGCTTGCCGTTTGTTGAAGGAATGGGTTTGTTCAGAGGGAAATGGGTGTTTTGTTTTTGGTATTCTCTGTTACGTTTGTGGGATTAACAGGCCGTCCTTTGTTATCCAGGGGGTGAGACGATCAAGGGCATCAGCCAGCAGTCTGGGGCCAGGATCGAACTCCAGAGGAACCCTCCGCCCAACGCAGACCCCAACATCAAGATGTTCACCGTGCGCGGATCCCCTCAGCAGATCGACTACGCCAGGCAGCTAGTGGAGGAGAAGATCGGGGTAAGACATAAGGGTGCTGCTTAGAGTAACTGCTAGATTACGAAGAGCTATGACCTGCTGATGGACCTTTTGTGACTTTATGTTGACCGTGCAAACGGATTTTCCCCGTATCACTTTATGTTAAGAGCAATCTGTAAAGTTTCTGCAAATAATAACACATTCGGGATTTTTTTTTTTTTTTAGTGTCCAGTCACTCCAATGGGAGGACCACATGGTCCACCTGGTCCTCACGGAGGTCCTGGTCCTCATGGACCCCCCGGACCACCCGGCCCCCCCGGTGCTCCTATGGGGCCCTACAACCCCGGACCCTACAACCAGGGGCCCCCTGGTCCACAGTAAGTACCCTGTTCCGCTTTGCGTTCTTTTACTCCAGCCGTTTGGTTTACCCACCAAGGAAGGTGCTGAAGCTTTGATTCTGATCGTTTCTCCTCTCCTCTCTCTCCCCTCCTCAGTGGTCCTCCTGCCCCCTACCAGCCTCAGGGATGGGGCAACGGCTTCCCACACTGGCAGCAGGGCCAGCCTGACCCCAGTGAGTCTCTGCTTTTGCTGTAGCTTCTAAAAGATAATATTGAAGAATGAGTACGACCCTAATGTGTAGAATTACAACAGCTTTTGTGACAACAAAAGCTGAATTACAACAGCACAGGTGGAAATTCAAGTCTTTTTAATATGCTAATTAGCCCATCCCAAAATCTCATCATGGCTTTGAAGCATTAACTGCAGAGGCATGAGCTATGAACCCTGTCAGTGTCTTTTATGGGTCGATTCTTATGTTCTGCTCTTGGTCACGATACATGTCCAGACAAAGCTGCTGCTGATGCAAACGCCGCGGCGTGGGCCGCATACTACTCCCAGTATGGCCAGCAGCCCCAGGCGCCCATGACCCCAACCAGCGGAGCCCCCGGGACCACGCAGTCCAACGGCCAAGGTAACCCCACCGCCCCGCCCCGGGGGAAGTGTCTCGGCTCCTGGGTCTCTGTAGAGGAGGGCCCCATATGCTCGGACAGAGTAGCGCAGTGTAGCAGCCCTGCCTTATCTGCCTTATCCGTGGCGGCTGGTCTTTCTGTGACCAGTGTCCAATTGGTAAC
>OOFG01001192.1:0-11418 GCA_900323295.1 Molva molva | reverse complement strand
CAATTGTTTAATTTCAGCAACTTCTGCCAGGAACTGTTGTATTGAGTCATTTCTGGAATTGATTAAATTTGTCTCTGTGTGTCATGCATCTTTGTTAAAAACAAAGATGGCTATTAGGCTACTTTGAATGTTGACTAAAAGCACCTGTAGCTAAACTGATGTTGTTATAGGAAAGTATCATATTTGACTGGATACAAATGGACTACCTGATGTTAGCCTCAAAGACCTGCACGGTGGAGTCCTTATCAAAGGAAACAGTGTCTATCACCAGTTTCACAGCTCTTTGGAACTCTGTGATGTTGCCAAGGACCTTGGAAGAGGATATAGAACATGTAGATAACAACTGTTAAAATATGGTCAATGTAGTGCATTATTTAAAACACCCCACTACACAGCAAATGTTAGACTTCACCAACCTGTGAGCCTTACCACATTATAATGTTCAGGGTGTGTTTGCAGTTTTTATATTGATATGGCTTAATGGCTTTAGTCTTGCTGTTTTGATTGTGACCCTGGCATCGAGGATTAACAGATTAACAAAACAGTTACCAACTCACATAACCTACCTGCTTCAGAAAACAACACGATAGTCTGGTTATTTCTAGTAAGTATCTTTTGTTGTTTTGGTTTTCATGTCACTTTTACAAAGTAACTTTAGATGAAGGCAAATGCCAAACAACATAAATGTTTCCTTTCCTACATGGAAAGGAAAGCCCATAATTGTGGGTTTAAAAATGGTTTCAAGTTTAATAGTGTATGAAGTTATCCTGCCTGTCAAAGTACTACAAACTACAATTGATGGTTATAGTTGAAACTTCCTATTCCATGATAGTGCACTAGATCACTGGATCAGAAAACAAATGTGTGAGAATCACACAGCAACAGCATAGCCTTTTCGATGATAATGTAACATAGCTGTGGAAAGGCCAGCCAATGACAGGCACTAAGGAGCCCTGCTAAGGAACAATATACAAATTGGCTCCATTATATAATATTTAAAACATTCCCTGTTAGACTTGTGCAATTCCGCTCATAGTTTTCTCTACATCATAATCAAGCTTTACCAAGGATAAATACATTACAGTAACATTAGAAGTATAACAACAACTCTAAAAATAGATTACCAGTAATGTGTCTAGGGTGTCAATCAATGTCAACGAGTAGTTCCCCAAAACATCATTTATGTTGATGTTTGACCTGAAATGACAGCAGTGAAACAAACATATTGGTGGCACTCTGCTGGCATAGACGCAGCGTTACATGACATTAAATAAGTTATACAGAACCCCAGAAAGGATTCACCAAAAATGTGCCAGCAATGTGAGACCTAAACGCTTTTAGACTTATGTGTTTTCATGGCGTTGCAGACTCGAAATAATTACCATTATGTAGTGTCGTGTATACATGCACGAGTTTATTCACTGTCACCAAGAATGCAAACGTGGTGTGTTTGGGATGAAAGTTTAAAAGAGAATGACAAGGGTTTTTACGGTGGCTGTAAAGCGTTGTGTGCTTAACACAAGACTGCGTGTTGTAGATCAATAATAGGACTGCTAATTATAATTCAATAATCGGACTGCTTATTGTAGATCAATAATAGGACTGCTCATTGTAGATCAATAATGGGACTCACGGGTTGAGGACGTCTGGTCCTCGGCCCTGACAATCAATTGGATTGAGCTCGTCTTCGGGAAAGGCATATTTCATGTAATTGTCGTATCCAAAATAGAACATGTCTTTTGCCTGGGCCTTCATTTCGGCTTTAAGTGTATCGGAAAAGGTGTTGTACCGCTTGACATACTCGTCCTTATTCCCATCATAGAAGTTCATGTAGGACCTCTGAGGAGAGTCTTCTCCAATCTTTGGACAGGAGGTCCGTGGCTCTTCATATTTTCCACTCTGTATTCGCTGAGACCACGAATTACCTTTAAAAGCCTCCGTTTCGTCTTTGAATAGCTTAAGATCCAACGTGTGCAGGTTAAAATTCAGAGGGAAGTTAAAGCCCCAGCTCACATTATGTCCAAGTCCAAAAGCGAGCCACACAACACAGCTGAGAGACAGCCTCAACACGACCAGACCGACTACTATTGACCTCCATTGCATCTTTTCCTCGGTTCGTTCTCACCAATCATTATTATTTGGCCTTCCAAACGTTCAAAAAGATAGACGTGCGTTAATGAAACTTTGGATTGGCAAGGGTCTCATCGGGCTAGCTGCTTCAGCTCCAGTACGCTTCCTGTCAACAATGGCGTCAGTCCATGTTAGACGTGTGATTGGCTTCTCGGTAGTGTCGTCACAACCCACCGAAACCCTGATAGGCTCGATAATTGGATACCAACGTGTCAATCTTCACATGACGTGTCATGTTTGGGTCTGGTTTGGGTATCGTGGCAAATTTAAGTGCCGTCATATAGGCCAATAGGAAACAGCCACAAGAAAGAAACAGGTGTTATAAATGCATTGTTGGTTCGTGACAATACATGCAAGGGCTGCAAGTCGCTGCTGATTCGAACGAAAACGACTCGACTACCAGTCGATGTTACTATTGAGGTTGGCAATTTTAATGGCAGTTCATGAATGAAATAGGAAAAGGACTAAATCAGCAAAAGAAAAAAGAAAAAAATTGAATATCCCAAAAAAGGTTGTTAATTTGGGATTACAGACATATAAATTGATGTAGATATTGTCTCTGGCAAATAAAATAAATACGTATGTAAGCATGCCCTTAAGACGGGATTTTAACAATTAGTTGCTTTGGCCTTTAGAAACTTGAGGTGGCGGCTTTCATTGATCAACTAAACAAAATGTGATTCAGTGAGCTGGGAGTCTAACCATTTCCCCATTACTTCCGGACGGGTAGGCACATATGCACATAGAAATAAAGAAAAATAAGTCAACAACTAAATTAAAAAGCATGCCCTTTTATTTCATGTATACATTTTAGTGGTATTTTGACTTGTTCAGGTTGGCAAACACTGCAGGCTGCTGTGCTCCGAGGGGAGATGCTGCACAAGGCACTTCAGATCCTGCCCCCTCTCGGCTGCAGGACAGCACAACATGCCTCCGCCGGGCGCAATGCGAACCACACACACTGACACACATCCAACTTCCAGCCTTCTGTACATTCAAATAGAACAACACACATATCTCACACGCTTAAAAAACATTTTAAGCTAGATATTTACACATACCTGCTCGGCTAACAACTCTTTTTAATGCACTCCTTCCTCTTTTTTTTTTAAATGACCTTGAGGGTAACCAAAAAACAAACTCCTTTGATTAAGGAAAGGGAGATTGGATGACTGCTAGTGTGCAGCTTCGGTCTCACAAAATAGCATGATCAAATGGGGATTCTGCATGTCCACTTCCTTCATCACAACATCACACTTGAGGGTCTAGATAATATTAATCTATGGTTTCATTGTACCATACCATTCATTTTTAGATACACAATTCTAGTTCTAAGTTAAACAGCTGGCTAAGTGGCCCATGCCTAGGAAGGTAAATCCATCTCAGGTAGAGCTTTACCGCAAATAGCAGCCTAATGCAAACTTAATTTCAGCACTGTATCAATAAAAAACATTTGTGTTTCAGTTCTACATACAATATTGTAACAATATATAACAGAAGTGGGGATAACAGATGTGGGGCTAACAGAACCATGGCTAACAGAAGTGGGGATAGCAGAAGTGGGACTAACAAAAGTGGGGCTAACAAAAGTGGGACTCACAAAAGGGGGGCTAAGAGATGTGGGGCTCACAGAACCGGAGCTAAAAGAACGGAGGCTAACAGAAGTGGGGCTAACATGTGGGGATAACGGAAGAGGGGCTAACAGAACTGGGGCTAAAATAACGGGGGCTAACAGAAGTGGGGAGAACAGATGTGGAGCTAACAGAACGGGGGCTAACAGAAGTGGGGCGAACAGATGTGGAGCTAACAGAACGGGGGCTAACAGAAGTGGGGCGAACAGATGTGGAGCTAACAGAACGGGGGCTAACAGAAGTGGGGTTAACAGAAGTGGGGCTAACAGAAGTGGGGTTAGCAGAAGTGGGGTTAACAGTGCGCTGGGAACCGAGGACTGTACACCATTGCAGCGAGGACGGGACATGGCGTGGGAGTAAGGTGGCGACCAGCGCTGGCAAAACTTCCTGTTCTCTCAGCTCCTCTGAGATTTCGAGTGCTGGATGAGCCACTGAAGTGTGATATCTGAAAACAAAGAGACAATTTGGTCAGCTTTTTTTTTCCTTTTATAATAAAAGACCTTTATGGCGGCTAGTTGTTTGAGTCTCAAAACAAGTTGTGGAAGCATAGAATACAATCATTGGTTATATACTATGAATACACTATGAAAAAAAAGATATATAATAATAATAACAACAACAACAACTTTATATTGCACCTTTTAAAAAACAGTTTACAATGAACTTAAACAGACAACAAAAATATAGCTATGTAGATATTACAGATATAAGGCAATACAACACGATCAACATGCTTTTATAATGATCAGAACCAGATTCACTTAGTTTATGACAAACAATAGTTCCTATTATTCATCACGTATAATCCCCAAAACCGGTAACTTACCTATGTTGTCTTTCTCTTTACAGGAAATAGAGTAGCAGCATATTTCTCTATCCTGAATAGCTGCCAAGTTCCTATGAAGAGACGTTCTCATAAATAAATAAATAAATAAATACGTAGAACCTTTCCTTATATGAATGTGCCATTTTGTACTATTGCCAGCAGGGGGCGCCGTTTACCTTTGGAAAAAATAACTACTGGAAGTCGACAAAAGAAAGCTCCAAGCATTACAATATTATTAATAGTAACAAAAACAAACCTCTGCTACAGTATCAGCCAAATTGTCATGTAGCTCATTTCACTATTAAACAAAACATCAATACTACATGTATGACTACATCTGAGTGGATATCACTAGATGTAGTAAATTGGCCACTTACAGCATTAAAAGCTTTTTAATCATAAACATACCCAGAATACTTATTTGACGGGAGACTAATCGCAAAAACAAGCACATATGCATATATAAAAACCCTCATACTGTTCATACTCACATTTTCTCAATAAGCTGCTTCTCATCTAGAGCGCTAGGGAGATCCCTTTTGTTACCCAGTACAAGAACCTGAAAAAAGGTCAAACGCAAACATAGAACTAGGAAGAGTCCATGAAACGAATATTAGTGCGCCAAACACATTAAATAAATAAATCCTTAAACCAAACTAGGCTTAACCACTCACTGGTATTCCTTGTAGCTGAGGTTTATCTAATAAATTATGAAGCTCATTTCTCGACGCCTCCACCTTTTCCCAATCTGCTGCGTCAACCATGTATCTGTGAAAACAAGCAATATTGCAAAAGAAAAAAGAAAACGATGTCCCATCTTTTTTAACAAAACAACATTGTGCTTTTTTATATATCGCTTACTCCGTTAGTACCAAACCATAATCGGTCCACAACCTCATTCAGCGTGACCAAAATAAGAGACACTCACACAATAGCGTTGACTCCCCGGCAGTAGCGCTCCCACATACTTCTGAACCTCGGCTGCCCACCGATATCCCAGACCTGTAAGCACCACCACGTGAAAGGACTTAATACAACACTCACTTCTGGTTTACCAATTAGAAAAATATAGTACAAATAGTCGTCGTTCGTGAAGTGTGCGGAAAGTCTACGCATTACTATTTAGTCGACGTTGACGAAGTTGATCTTGACGCGCCGTATACCGTATTCTGTTACCCATCCTAAAGTGTGACCCCAGGGGTCGCTGTTGCATATTTTCTGCAACATGCATGAGCGTAAAGCGTAGACGGCCATGAAGTCGTTCACGTGTAGAAACATGCACGAGCTTAAAGCGCAGACTGAGTAAACTACTAATGAACATTGTATGAAAAAATGTAAGGTGCACGAAAAATCGCCGTATGAACCGTGCACGAGGGCAGTGATTAGGTCATTATTGGTTATCGCCATCTCGCGCAGTTCATGCACGTTGACTAGAAGTAACGTGTTTTATGTACGTCAGCACTTGTTTGGCTTCTAATGGCGCGATAGAATACTGTAATGTATCAACGCACCACGATTAATTGTATGAGCTTTACCTGTGACACCTCTATGGAACGGGCACGTAGGCCGTGCAACAACTTTTTAATGTTGTCAGACAGGTTTCACTTGTTATGTACACAAAAGTCAGTGGAACAGCTGGGGAATAAAACAAAAACCCACCTTTATGGTGACGTTTCCTTTAGTGACCTTTCTCATGTTGAACCCCACTGTAGGAATCATGTCTTCGCAGAACTGACCAGACTGGAATTAAACATGAATTAATAAATATAATAAGGAAAGAGGAAAATACCATTTAAAATATATGTTTGTGCATGGATGAAATAAATAGTCCCATTTAGCATAGTTAAAAAGCTCCAACTCATTCTCTTTTCGACATTATTGATCCTGAACTAATATTAAATAAACAAAAGTCGATAAGACACGACTAAAACGTCCTATCCAGCATTGCAAATGTTTCAATAGAACGGCAGACAATTATTTAGTGTGTGTACCGAGATCCGTTTAGCTCTATATAAGAATACTAATGTTTGGGACAGTGTTTATGTTCCTGGCTTTGGTGCTCTTTTATTGCACAAACTGAAAGCATATGTATTGTCTGGTACAAAACCCATGACTTGCCTGAGTCACCTGACACAGCTAAGTGGAAATGACTCCTGAAGTCTTATGACTACAGAGGCACCACCCCTAATCCAACCCATTTAGAAAAAATAAAAAACAAACTGCCAGTGAACGTTATGGCTATAGCTCGGTGTCTTTGTTCCAATAGCTGCAATGTAGGTTTGTTGAAAACACATCTCACTGTCTCAAAGTAAAGTGTGATTATTAAGGGCTGGGCAATATTCATTTTCCCAACACAAATTATTAGCACAACATTGAGACAGTTGTTGAAGGGTAAAGAAAAACAGGACTTACTAAAGTCCTTATGCTGACCTGGCTAGGTTCCTTTTGAAAGCCATTTATTTCCCAGTATCTTATTAGACTCAGTGGTTAAACAACGCTCAGAATTGAAGGATGGTGAGATCCAGTTTTGATGGATATTTTGAACATTCAGATTGCAATAGGTCTTAGTATATAACAAAATCTCAAATTTGGCATCCTTCGTTTTTCATTTAGTAGCCCAAGCTCTTGTCATATTTAAACAATCGAATTGTCACGGATCTAATAGTTCTGAATCTCAAGTGTGTACTTGTTAGATCAACGCCTGTGTGGGATTCTCCTAGGCCAAAATAAAGGAGTGTCTAAAGAAGGTATATTGCATTGATAAAGTTGATAATACATTTATAATAAGCCAACAACACTGAATTATTTGCCAGTGATGCTGTGATTTCCCTTACACATGAAATGAATGTCAACGCTTGGGTCCAAAGCAACTGTAGCTTGCTGGATGAAGGCATGTCTCAGCTAACGTGTCTAAAGATACATGTACGTCTTATCAACTTGGCCACAACTAAACGCGATGTGGCATTTAACTACAGCACAAACACATTGGACCGTACGGTGCGGAGGCAATTATAATTCGCGTTAAGCGCTGTTGGCATGAGCAGCATCAGACCTGCCTAGCTCCCGTCAGTTAGCATCGTAAAACTCACTGCGATCACGTTAACAAACGTGGTTTTTCCAGAGTACTGCAGGCCAACTAGCGTGAGCTCCATCTCCTCCTTCCAAAACAGAGACTTAAGCCAGTCCAAAAGCCGGTGAATGAGTGTCAGCATCTTGATGTTGCTGGTCACACTCAACTTCGGTGTGTGTGTGTGTTTGTGTTGCTCCCCAGTGATTTGAGGCGTCTGACAGTAGTTCGCTGCAGCGAGCTGTCATATGATCAATACTGCAAGGTGTCCAACAACGCCCCGTCTGGAACGCTACAAGAATGCATTGGCAGCCGTGTGTGTGTGTGTGAGAGCGAGCGAGAGAGAGAGCGAGCGAGAGAGCGAGCGAGAGAGAGTACTCTGCTGTATTTATTTTAAGACATAATCGTGATTTTTTGTAGGCCCATTCATGCATCTGCTACCATCTAGTGGTATATATTTCAAATATCCAGTAGTGCAGCTTTAAAGGTCCAGTGTGTAGAATTTAGTGGAATCTAGTGGAACAGACTTGGCAGAAAAATGTTTTAATTAGTGTATAATCCCATGAAAATAAGAATCATGTTTTCGTAAGCTTAGTTTGAGTCTTATGCCTGCATGGGGAGCTGGTCCTCTTCCAAGGAGGCCACCGTGTGGCACTGCCTTTGTTTTTTTGTTTTTTGGCTCTAGAGAGAACACGTTTTAAGAAAATGTGTTTTGGGCTAAGCGTTGTAGAAAGGAGTAGGCCGTTGTTGTGTAGGACCGTTATACTGAGAAATTTTTTATGAAATTTGCCACACACCTCGGTGTTATACTATGTATCCAAGAAGCTTAACCCTCTCAGACGCGGACATCAAAATCACACACATACACCGTGGCGTTATACTATAAGTGTCCTAGAAGCTTAACCCTCTTTCGGACATGGACATCTACCGCTGCACAGACGGTAAAATAGTGTAGCGAATGGCAGTTCGCGGATGAGGGGGATAATGATAAGTGAGTGTGCATTCTTTAATTCATCCATGTTTTGGAAACGTTCGTTTTTGAGGTAGTTTTCCTGTTCGATAATTAAAAGTAGGCTCTCACTCTTTCGGAAAAAGTTTGTATACAACAAAACTGTAGCGGTACAACTGCACACCATCATGTTATCAAAAGCAACCTATATTCACGTACCGCAGTGCAAGTAAACATTGGCTTGTAGCGTCAACTGCTATCAAGATGAATGATCAATACATATAACAGTTAGCGATAATTCTAAGTCTATGAATGCAGTTTATCACTGTGGATGCAAAAAGGAGGACTGTGTGTGAGAAATTTAAAAGGCTGTTACCTCCGCCATATCATACAACATGTACAGTGTCCATGGTGACTATGACAAAGATACCCGAGTGTGTTTGGTTAAACACATTTATTCACAGGCTAAAAAAACGTAAAGTATCAACCAATTTAAATCAATGTCCCTTATTGCAAAACGCTAATCGTATGCGTATGTGTACACTGCCATTCAGCTCCATAATTTGATATTATTTTATTGATTATTTTTATTAATAATAATTAATATTATTATTACTATTCAAATTATTATTATTCATAAATCTATCAAGGAACCTCATCACTTGACCCTTGGCTACTTGATGCTGTGGTAGACGAGAACATCCTTTTGGAAGTACCTACTAGCACCTTACACAATACAGGCCAGTACAGGCAACCGTAGTCGTTGTGAGGGGGGGGATTCAGTTGGTGGCAATCTGCAACCCAACCGCTAGTGGCCACCTCAATTTTACACACTGGACCTTTAAAGATGTTTGCAGATGTTGGTTTGTTTTTTGTGAACCAATATTTGAGATGGTTGCTATGGTATGCTAGTCCAGGCCAGTTTCATTTCAACAAATATTTTTTTATTGTATTCATTTTGGTGATTGCAATGGCTGACTCAATCAATACACCAACCAATGAATGAAACAATCAAGTTTTATTTGTATAGTGCATTTCATAAAAACAAACAAAGAAGGGTATGTAGCTTAAAAGCTGGAGAAGGAGATGCTGTCCATATGAGCTGAAAGCAGAATCCTCTTAAAGGTAGAATATGTAATTTGTATGTAAACAATATGTAAACAATCATACTAATAAAGCGTGAGTGAGTAATTATGCAACAAGACCACACCGGCTCCAATGTCACTTGCATCAACCTGCAACTTGAAAGGTGTTGTTAAACAGGGAGCAGCCAGCACTGGAGCGGAACATAACAATGACTTTACCTGGTCAAAGGCTTTCTGACAACGAGGTGACCAAATTAACTTTGCGTCACCCTTCAGGAGGTCAGTTAACGGTGCTACTATAGTAAAAAAATGGTTACAAAAACTGCGATAGTAACCAACGAGGCCCAGGAAACGCATAAGGTCTTTCTTCGTTGCTGGATGTGGGTAGGCCTGAATGGCAAGAAGTTTTGCATTAATGGAGCGTACCTCACCTTGCCCCACCACTTTGCCCAAGTAAGTAACAGTAGCTTTGGCAAACTCACACTTAGCCAGATTGATGGTTAAATTTGCCCATACTGAACAGTCAAACAACGCCTGAACCCGTTCAAGATGCTCTTCCCAGGTCTGGCTGCACACCACCACATCATTCAAGTAAACTGCACAGCCCTCCAGGCCGGACACCACCCCATTCATTAACTGCTGAAACGTGGCTGGCACGTTACGCAAACCAAAAGGCATTACCTTTGTTCGTGTACAGCCCTGAAGGTGTAATGAAGGCACAAATCTCTTGTGCTCTTCTGGACAAAGGAACTTGCCAGTATCCCTTCAAAAGGTCAAACTTGCTTACACA
This sequence comes from Molva molva, assembly GCA_900323295.1. Classification (NCBI taxonomy): domain Eukaryota; kingdom Metazoa; phylum Chordata; class Actinopteri; order Gadiformes; family Lotidae; genus Molva; species Molva molva. Next base: position 940 of record OOFG01001192.1, on the reverse strand, counting down.
TTTTGCAGTTCCAACCTGATCTACACAATCTTCCATTCTAGGAAGAGGAAAGGAATCCGGTTTAGTCACCGCATTCACTTTTCAGAAATCAGTACAAGGTCTGAAAGTTGAATCTGGCTTCTTAACCAAAATACAAGGGGAAGCCCAGCTAGACCAAGATGGCTCAGCCATGCCATTTTCCAACAGGTATTCTACTTCACTTTCCAATATATCCCGTTTCTCTGGGGAGACCCGGTAGAAATGTTGTCTGATAGGCTGAGCATCTCCAACCTCAATGTCATGTTCCATTAGATTGGTGCGTGATGGTGTGTCAGAAAATAAGGAGGAGTGCCTGAGGATATCAGCCAACTCCTTACCTTTGGGTTCATCTAAATGTCCCAACATGTCCTACAAGTTACCTAGAGCTTCTGAATTCTTTATTCGAGGTTGCAATATTCCATCACCAACCATTCCCTCCTCCTCAAGTGATGCCACCACTGGACGATCACACAGGAACACCATTTTTGCTAGAAGAGCAGGTCTTCCAGTCTGTCCGGATTCCTTGAACTCTGAGCGTGAAACACAGGCATAATAGGGTTTGAGCAGGTTAACATGACAGATTTTATTTTACTTTCTTTTGTCAGGAAAGGTCAAACCCACCATAGGACGCAACACCAACACTTGATCCCCCGGGTTAAAGTTCTGTTGCTGAACTTTACGATCAAACCATCCCTTCATCTTTTTCTGGGATAGTTTTAACTTTCGCTGGGCTTGCGGCCGTCGACCGCCCTCTGGTGGCCAGAACGCCGGCCAAACTGCCGTTTTTTTCCGGAGCAACACCACTGGAGCCGTACCTCGCGCAGTTTCAGCTCGCTGCTTTGCACTGTGGCTGGGCCGCGGAGGAGGCGGCCACTCACCTCGCCTTGGCGTTGGAGGGTACTGCAGTGCGAGTACTCCTCGG
>OOFG01001191.1:0-13285 GCA_900323295.1 Molva molva | reverse complement strand
AGCTTCTCGAAAACGTGCAACCTTCTCAGGACGACTCACCAGTCCCATGGGAGTCTAATGCACAGCGTCCGGTAAATACACACACAAATAATAATAATAAAAAAACTGTAGTCAGTAGTCCACAAAGTCGTGCATCTCGTACACCCAAACCGACTTACAAAAACGATTGCTGCTCCACCGCGTGCCTACGAGCATGGTAACTGACTTTGCTGACTGCAGAAGTAGACAGCAATCTTATTGAAACTAATTTACCTGTTCATGTTCCTCTCGAAGCCTATCAACTCTCACATGAGGTTCTATATTCCTTTTACTTTTGTCAGCCATTGTCGTCCCACGCGTAGTGTGCATCAAATGAAAATGAAAGGATATTGCTCCAAAACAATCCTCAGGGGTTGTGAGTCCTAAAGAAGTGTTTATGAATGCAATCACAGATATTCCTGAGACCCGTTCTTGTCGTATTCATCAAGGGGGCAGTGCTGATTATCCACAATTTTAGAAGTGGTATCATTTCACACTCTCATTTCAGGATTTTCGTACGACCACAAAAACATCCACAGAAAGATATTCCATCTGACGATCGTCACTGATCCTGCGCCATGTTTCTCTGCTTGGACCCCGATGTACTCTGGGTAAATAATTTATATAACTTCATTTAAAATCGGACAGGTTTTAATATACATTAGTAATGGCAAATTACAGCTATATGCAAATAACATGTACATAAAATTTTAAGTGTAACAAGTGTAACAATCACTTACACTTTTACTTTATGCCATTCTGACAAACACATCTCCCATCAAGCATTGCGACCACGAGAGAGCTCAGAAATCAGATGATAACTGTGAATCCTTCAGAATTTTGAATTAAAAAGGCAGCTTAACAGCTGTGCATGGACATACCCTTATCCAGTAGGTGAACGTTACATGTCTCTTTGTGAATACATCCGTGTTTTAAAGTGTATAGAAGTCGTTCGCACATCTGTTTTACAAATGCTGATGATGTCAATATTACGATCGAGTTGCCGAACTGAAACCGAAAATGTGTCTTTACTGTAATGTAGCCAAAAACGTTAATAACAAATGACATGTCCCTGTAAACTCTTCTGATTTTACAGAATGCCTCCGATGAACGATGTCATGAAGCTCTGTTGTGAGTTGTCTGCCAATCAGCAAGTAAAGACCACAGTAAAGGGCTCAGCGAAAGGTGCCGCCGCAGCTGGAGGACTTGCCTTTGCTGGTGGGCTTGTTGGAGGTCCCCTTGGTATTGCTGTAGGTATGTAGATCATTATTAAAAACGCTTGTCCAGTATAAATGGGGCTATATTTACTTTGTATTATTCTACATGGAAACAACGTTTGGATTTCCTGCCAGTTGGAGGGTTAAGATTGAACAAGGGTTGATTATTGTCAACAGTTAAGATCAATTTACTTTTACTAAAATGTAAAAACATTTTCTTGCTATTCCATCCATGAAAGGTAGTGCTGTTGGTGGCCTCCTGGGGTGTTGGATGACGAGTGGACAGTTCAAACCACTGCCCCAGATTATCATGGAACTGGCCCCCCAGCAGCAACAGAGGCTGTACGAAGATGTCATGGCTATCCTCGGCAACATGCAGTGGACAGACCTAGCCCAGCTAACAGCACTAGTAATGGGCAATTCAACGATGAAGCAGCAGGTTACTGCTGCTCTACTTGGGTACATCTCCAAGGAGCTTCAAGCTGAGGTTCAATATGTAGACTAGACTCTGGGAGATTGTAGGATATTTATCATAATCGGAAAGAAAAAACATCCAATCAAGAGGTTGTGGTGTCTTAGGTACTTTTTAATGTTTTGATCGAGGTTTGAAGTTATGCTGTGGAAAGTGTCAATGTGTACTGCAATGGATCAAATTGATTCTAGAGATGTATGCAAGACAGCTGTACTGCAATTTGTTTATGCTGGTGGTAGGGTCACACCTTTCGCCTGAATGTTAATAAACCACATTTTTGAATTATGTATTCTCTATACAAAATAAATATTTGAAAAACATTTAATAATGGGAGTTTCCTGTGGTAATCATTCAAACAAAACATTAAATATTGCTTATCGGAACCTACCAATGTGTCAAACACATTGCAGGTTGTCAATGTAATAGCATGTTGGTCCCAATTGCAATGCCCGGAATTCCCATCCTTCTATTGGTCCAATCCAGCAGAGTACTGTAATGTATTACCTATAGTTGACTGAGTACTGCACTGTTATACCTATAGTTTACTGCACTATAATATCTAGTTTCATGAGCATACACTGTTCGGCCCTAGCAACTAACTTGACTGGTTTTTGTTAAGGAATTGATGAGTTTCCCTGGCATTTACATTTAGCAATGAGTTTACCAATATGGAGTACACCCATAACATTTACACATTAAAAAAATTTTCATAATCTGCTATATGCAAACAGACAGTATTTGAGTCATACTGCAATCTTGAAATAATGGGGTTAACAGATGTATTTGCAGTTCTTTGACACCATGAGTGAAAAAATAAGACAGTGACTGAACCTTGCGGTAGCATAAATATACTTTTATTAAGGTATATTGGCTGTTTATCCCACCTCAGTTTCCAAGACAGACCCATTTATATACACACATAAGGAATGAAGTAGTTAGGGTGTCAATCTAACCCACAATAACTGTGTCTTCGTCGGCAAATTCATAAAATGGCACCTCCAGATTCAGAGGGGCAGGCCCCTTCCTAATTCTTCCAGATGCGTCGTAGTGGGAGCCGTGGCAAGGACAGTAGTAGCCTCCATAGTCTCCTGCATTGGCAATGGGCACACACCCCAGATGGGTGCACACACCAAGGACAATGACCCACTTGGGGTTTTGCACACGATCCTTGTCGTGCTCGGGGTCACGCAGCTCTCCCAGATTCACACCCTCCTCTGTAGCAATCTCCTTCTCTGTGCGGTGGCGTACAAACAGGGGTTTGCCTCTCCACTTGAAGGTCATATTCTTGCCCTCGGGAATATCAGCCAACTTGACTTCGATTTTGGACAAAGCCAAGACATCCGCAGAAGCACTCATAGAGGACACAAACTGGCTGACAACCGTTTTGGCAGCATAGACGGTCACCACAGTGGTTGCCCCGGTGACTAGGTAGGAGAACACCTTTCTTGCTTCGCTACTGTCCTGAGAGGACTTATTTGGGTCCTGAACTTCAGGGCGTCGGTAGTCTGAGAAGTCAGGAACCTTGATGTCTGTGTGGGCAAGGCGGATTCCAGTAGCGCCTGTGAATTTAAAATGAATATAAAATTGTAAAGATACAAGCGGATCTCGAACAGGCTGAATAATGTGGTTAACACGGTTTATTATGTGGGCCTAAATTACCATCCACAACCTGACAATAAAACCATAAACAATGATAACTTGGCATGAAAAATAAAGTGGAAAATTGTTTTAGACATTCGATTTAAAAGATATATATAAACTGAAAAAAAGCACTACGTAACTTATGAGACATAACCCACTAAACGAGTAGGTTACATAAACACAAAACAATTTATTGTATTACTAAAAATAGAGAATATACATTCGAGTTCGAGACGAAACCCAGCACAGGATACACCGAAATAGTTAGCTTGCTGCGACCTTACCATTAGCACTAGCAGCGGGGACGAAATCCTTTACGAGTCGAGAGAACACCGAAGCATTAACCGTGGGTTTTGTGAATTGCAGGCACGAGCCAATAGCGCCGCGACGAGCAGCGATTGACATCATTTTGAACAAAATTGTTATCGGTTTTTAACCGAGGACACGCCGACCTTACTAGCGCTTACTACCAGCGGCTCCCAGAAGCGAACTGTGTCTGTCTCTCTCTCTCTGGTCCTACTGGAAACATGATGCTCGTTACAGGTTCCATAACACGCCCAAAACAAATACATAAGCAGGGGCTCAAGATTGCACCTCAAAATATTTTCTGTTTACTTTAAATGGTGGCAGGATGTTGACTGAATTATGCTAGAATGATTTTTTAACAAGAAGATAAGTAATCATACAAATCCTATAACCCACAAACAGATACAGGCACATATAGGCCAATCGGGGTCCTCAGGATGTAAACAATGAAGGAAGTGCTTACGCAAAGCTAGCCGTGAAATACAAAATGGTAACATGACAGAGGAAATACAAAATGAAAATACCCAAACGAAAATTGTTGCTTTTCATAGTTTTTGCATATGTGGCATTTTCGCTCTATGCTGCATACAATGTCTTCTTCGGTACCAAAATAATTTCCCGTGTCCACAGGGTGGTGAAGAAAAATACTGTAGGCCCTCCAGGTAACTAATCGCTAAAAAAGCGTATTACAAATGGTATTGACGTAAACGGATATTTTGTTTCGGGTGTTGGCAAACTATCTAATGCGTAGAATCACTTGTATACAGGCGGTGCAGTTGCACCATTTATTGAAGACGAGGAATGGAACCCATGGGAAGATGAAGAGGTGGAGTACAATTCTGCTCTCAATAGAAAGAGAGAGGCTTTCCAAAAGCATTTGGCACAAATCAACAAGAATAAGCCCAAACGATACAAGGTCCAAATATGGGGGAAAGCCGCCATAGGTAGGTGAACCGCCACATATCAAAGACATATTTAGGTTTATGTAAATATATTTTATTTTGGCAATATATATTTATAATGTAAACAGTATGTTATGCTATACATGCCTAATTTTTTTGTAATCCGATTTGATTCTTCTTTTTATATTACCTTCCATGCAACTGTAAAGGCAAATACTTCATATTCCTCTTTTCCTCAGGACTTTACCTGTGGGAACACATACTAGACGGGCCGCTGCATCCTACAGACAAAGTTGCCCAATGGAGGGAGGGGGAGCTTCAGTCAGGGAAAATAGATTTCAGGTGTTTTTACTTATTACATAAACCTCAATCATTCTGTCCACACTCATCAGAGTACACACTATAACTAGATACCTCTTGATAACAAATTAACCAGTACAATTGCATGGTCCCTAACTTATACTCCTTTCTTTAGTTTCTACACGGGTCCTGCGGTTGTCCAGGGACATGTTCCTCTTGACATGAACAGCCTAGTTCTGGTTCTGAATGGCCGTGAGCAGCAGAAGATCTCCTACTCCACACGGTGGCTGGAACATGTCCATGCTCTGGTGCAGGCCCGCACTGTCTCTCATGTGGCTGTAGTGCTGTTGGGTAATGAGCACTGCGTCAATGATTGGATCAGCCCGTACTTAAAGAGGAACGGGGGCTTTGTGGAGTTGCTGTTTGTGGTGTATGACAGCCCCTGGGTGAATAACATTGATGTCTTCCAGTGGCCTCTTGGGGTTGCCACGTATGTTTGCCTTATTGTTACCATTTGCAATCAGCCCTAAACACATGCTTCTAACTTTACTGATTTGTCACTCTGAAATTGTGTCAAACTCTGAAACTCTGATTGTATCTCTACAGATATAGACAGTTCCCCATTATCAAACCCAGTTTGCAGATGGTCACCTCTATCAGACCATACCTCTGCAACTTCCAGGGCACAGTTTACAAAAATTCCTCAAGAGAAATTCTGGTGCAGGTTCTGAAACAAGCTGACCTTGAGAAAGACTGTATCACCACTGCAAGGGACAAGTAAGTAATCACTCATTATTGTCAGTTACTGGTGACATCACATGTCATTACCAGGACATGTTCGTGTCATTCAAATACAAATACAAATAATATCCTCAACCAGGGTTTTCCAAAATGGAGTAGAATGAAGAGCCACAAGAATTGCTAGGTTTACATTTGGATGTGGTTTAATGTTCACATCGTTGATGTTTACATTATGTTCTAATAGGCTATCCAATGGAATATGCTTTGCAGATTTTCAAAAGTGGTTTCAAGCTGTTTATATCCATCCTGTGTCTCAATCTGTCCTTAGGTGGCTTCCTCAGGAGACGGTGGACAGTTTGGGTCGCTACCAGACGGCTCTGTCCCAGAGTGATCTGACACTCTGCCCGGTAGGGGTCAACACAGAGTGCTACCGCATCTTTGAGGCGTGTGCTTATGGCTCCGTCCCTGTCATTGAGGATGTTCAGAACCCTGGTGCCTGTGTCACAGGGCCCAGCTCGCCACTGCGTCTGCTCAAAGCTGCGGGAGCACCCTTCATCTTCCTCAGGGACTGGAAGGAACTGCCGGCCATCTTGGAGAAGGAAAGGAGGATGGACCAGAATCAAAGGATGGAGCGGAGGAAAAGGTTGATAGAATGGTACACTACTTTCCGTCAACAGATGAAAGACAGATTCACTGAAGTCATAGAGGAGACCTTCTTTAAAAATGTCTAACCAACAAATGTCCAAAACGAGCAATTGGTAATGTTCGCCCCGCCACGGTTTTGAGCATTTCAAAAATATTCTCTACTGCCGACAATCTGCAGCCACAATGCCCCTTCTCTCTCCACTATTAGACACAAGTATATTCTTTTTAAGGAAGATTGTGTGGCCCGTCCAGGCACAGTCTTAGTTTGCAGCAGAGGAATGTGCTAATATTTATAACATGCATTGTTGCTGGTAATGGAGTAACAGTCGAAGCACAGAATGTAACCGACTTCAGGAGAACTGGTGCTTTTCAGACCCATCTCTATCCACTAATGACATAGGATCTGTTCATGTCATCCTAATCCGGCTATTTCAATATTTAAGTGAAAAGTGTTTACTGTTGCATCCCCTGTTTGTATAAGTTCCACAAAAAAAATTGTTGTTATTTAAATGTGAAGAACACAGATGGTGACCGGGTGGCTGTCCATGCATCTATTACAGATTGTAGGTTTAAAGATCATTCAAGTCTTACATATGTGAGAGTGTTGTCATATGCCCGATTGACTTGTTGCCTTTGTGGAGAAATAGGCTAATGTATTTTGGTGTAACGGTCATTTTTGTGTTATTATACTGTAATGGTGACAATATATTTAACAATATATTTATGATTGGTAGATACTGTATCGATCTGTCAAAGTTGGCAAGTTGACAGCATATTGTTTTTAAATGCTCCACAAGCCTAATAATCTTGGTATTACTATTTATATTATTACAATGAGTGCAGTATCAAGGCAGGGAATGATAGATTGCCTTTAAATGGTGTCACGGTTGTATACATTTAATATACTTTTATACGTATGTTTCTATTATTCATAATTGATATAGTGATTTAAAGTACACTACTCTTTTAGAAAAAAACATCTGCAGGTTTAGAATGAATTTATATGATTGAGCCAGAAGTATTTTGCTTTGTGTAATAGCGTGAATATTTATTTTGTTTCTTTATTGTTATATTTTGTTGTTTGCTACGGTGTTGTAGTGCATGGAAAGCGTGCAATAAAATAGTGTTGTTGGTCGGCTTGTCCATTTTTATCCTGCAGATGTCGTTGTAGGTTATTTTATTATCTGTATAGACGTTCATTGGAGGGCTTCAGCTTCTGAAGCACAAATGCACTATAATAACGTTTGATTAATAACGAAATTGTTATTTTATCTCCCAAACAAGATATGGCAAACGTAATACTTAACGCAGCCAAACCATTGGCCAAACGTGTGTGTGGTCATTTGGGAATTATTCCGCCGTTCCATTTCTGTCCACCCTGTGCGCTACAGTCTCACCAATCCCTATTTTCTCCTGTGAGTCTCCAGCAGCTGTGGTGCAGTTGACCTGCCCCGTGCCTGCCTGGAAACGTCGAGGGAGAGGGCGCACTGGTGGAAGCCTAGCTCTGTACTGGGAGCTCCAACAGGAACTTAATTCCATTCGAGTAACGTTAATGGACGCTAGTTAGTTTTTATTAGGTACAACCTTGCGTACAACTAGAACCGCGGAAAGTCTGTGGTAAAGACTTTCAAACTTAGTAAGTTTTTTTTTGTAGCGAGCCTTTGCGCCGACTCAAAGCAGCAGAACAGATCGCAGCGGCAGAGCCAATAGTTCAGTGAATTCATTGGTTGGACCAGAATTCCGCAGCGGCGGAATTGAGTTCGTCTTCATCCTCGAGTCCTGGGAAGAAGAACAATGAATGTCTGAATTTAACTTAGCCGAGGGCAAAGTTTGCTCCCGTGCTTATTGTAAATTAATTTCTATATTTTTTCTAGTAAGTTTAAAGAGGCATACCGTGTGTATGTCGGATGCTACAGGCGTGAGACTGGACATAATTCCGTTTGTTGACAAATAGTTTAGAATAACTTTACTGCTCTCAGCAGAGACAAGCCTGAAAATGTCCACGCCTAGGTACAAAAAGGACAAAGAAATCATTGCGGACTATGAAAGTCAAGTAAAAGGTAAGGACATACATTGTATGCACAGAGAAATGCTTGGAATTGTGTGCGGTGCAGTCTTACAATATGGAAACCTGTCGCCAGGTTCGACTAGTTCAGTCATCGCAATGATTTGTACGTGATTCAATTTTTTGGGGTATTATATCTAAACACAGCCTAGTGAGGTAACGTTAATCAGTTGACTTTAGTATTGTGATTGCACGTATTCAGGGTTACAGCGAATTGTGTAACGTTAATATGCAGAAAGCTTTATAGTTATATTCTTACATCGTTATGGGGCGCAAAACCTTAAGCAATATATATTAGTTTCCCCTCTCACTTGCTGTAATGAAAAGTCACTAATCAGATCATAAACTGTATAAAATAGGTCCAGATAGTCGACTACTTTAATGTGTGTGTGGTGCGTGCGTATGTGCTTGACCAAGAGACGTTCATTTTCCCGTCTTTGCCTATTGCTCACTATGCTGCGTTCATGAAAACGTAGGAAGTTTTCCAATTCCGACGAAGGATATTCCATTTGAACAATTATCCAACTCCAAACAAATCTATTCTGTGACAGCACATGGACATGGTGATAAATAGCAATGTGCTAACTTATATTACAAGTATGTTAAAAGTAGGGCTGCATTCATTGTCAAAGGTACTGCACTAGTTGGGTCTATTTTGGATTTGATTAACAGCTTAATGCTAGTTGGCAAATGTATTACTCTGAACTAGTAAGCCTACATTTCCACAGCTCGCACGGTACTTGTAGCCAGTTTAGGTTGCTCCTCATCCTCATCAAACCCTAGCCTTTATAATTAACATTGTCGATTTGAACCCATTCTTGTACTTGACTTGGTATTTTGATGCAGTTTCAGCTCTGAGGTTAATTGCAACAGTATCTGGACGAGCATAATTGCCCTTGGATGGCAAAAAAAAGTTAAACCATGTTAAGGCTAGATATTAAGTTGCAGGTGGCTAGGTTTAGGTACAACTTATTAATTAAAGAATAGTTAAAGTGGTGACGGGTAACATTGAGCCCCTCCCAGTTAGTAGGCGGGAGACTTAGAATTATAAAAACTACATAACAGTGTTCTGACCACTTACTGGCTATGCAACTGTGTGACGCAAACTAGCGTAGCTCTGCTGGCTTGGTGGCATGCATGGGAGGGGTTGTGGGAGTGTCGATGGAACTATTATTGTAAACAAAGAGAGAGCTACGGGCCAGCCAGCAATTTATGTTTGTAGAACATATCCGTTATAGGATGTGAATTTATTGAAAACATTCAAATCACTATCGATCAACATTGACTACGGATATGTCCATGTTGTTTTAAGCTACGAGCTAGTTTAAATATTACACATTGCGACTTTAAGTTTAAGTATGACAGGGAGATTGGATTAGTAAAGATCATTGTATCAGGTATTGCACAACATTCTGCACCTACTTTCAAGTTGGCTAGCTTACCAGCTGAACACATTTCTGTAGTATTCGGTGTTAGAACTATGGTCAACTAAGGTTGAGCAACTGCTCAACCTTATTGGAATACTAACATACTGCAGCTTTGTATCCTTCAACCATGGCACTCCCTCATATGTGATTTTGTCTATTTGAATAGTAGGTGCAGAAGTAAACGAAAGTAAGATTCTAACTCGTTTTAGGTCCTCTGTTTCCTTTAAGCCCCCTGGAAACAGCACAGCAATAGTTTATACCCAGACAGGGTTGAACAGAGAAAGGTAGTTGCTTGCTCCCCGTCTGTAACCATAGGGATTTGGCCCTCATCCACATAGTTAAATTCTCCAGTGCAATAGCACACTAAAATATCCCCTGTTCTGTGTCCCCATTGTCCATCCCTTAATACAGATAAAGGGTCAGACGAAGGTAAAGGGGGTTTTATTCCCAAAATGTCTAGTCTATATCTGTCTAGTATCCCTCTTTCTTTCTCCAATGACTAAGGACTTTCATTCTTTACTACACATGTTGCCTCCTCATATGGGGCGCTGAGCAAGAGAGGATTCTGTCATGTCATGCTTTGTTGAGTAGCCTAATAATCATGTGCAGTTGATTTTAACTGTTACTTGTATGAGAACAGATTTAGCATTTTTTTGCTAAATAAAACATTACTGTGTGTGTTACCTCTGACTTGTATTTGAAAATGTTCTTTCCATGCCATTTTTTTTACCTTTTTATATCTGAATATCTTGTATGGGAAGTTAAAGAGACAGTGTTGAAACGCTCTTTGTATTGTCACCTTTGCACAGCTCCTTTTTGCATTGAAATCTTGTCACTGTGGTTTCATTGCTTATACATTTTAATAGCATTACATTTGCAGCCAAAGAATCGTGTGGAAGTGGTGAAGGGCACTAGCTTATTTGGTATGTTGCACATTTTCAGACTTGAATGTTGATCTACATTCATAGGCAGTTTGACCTTTTGTTTTGGTCAAACATCCTGCAGCCAGGTTTGCGAAACTCGTGTGCTGTGCTCGACATGTCGTCCACATAAGCCATCATCCCACTTCCTTCCTAGTGTCTTGTGACGTTGATGGCTGCATTTTCCATTGGTACAGACCAGAGAAGCATGAATCATTACCTATTCTTACGCTTAAACAGTGTTCTGACAACTCACAACTCTGACAACTGGAGCATGCTGAGTGGGATGATAATTGTAAGCAGGAAACGCAAGATACTGAAATATTTCTTTTGTGTCTGGTTCTCTGGCTGTGGCTGTCTGTCTGACACGAACTCTAGGATGGCTCACACAAGCCTAATCTGACATTCAGCTGGCAAACAAGAATCCACTTCTTAAGCATCTTCTTACTGCCTTTCCCCCTTTTGCTTTACCACAGATGGAATTTAGGATGGATTTAATTCTCTGCATCCAAGGTCGCAATAATATTCTCTTCTAATAAATACAACATGGATACACATTTTTGTCAACTTCTTGCTTACTTTCCACCTGAGTTCAATGGAGGTAATGAAGAAAATGTTGTAATGGACCATTTGTTTCAATTCCTCCTCTCCCATCTCTGATACACTCATTTCCTGTTGCCATATAAAATAGGACAGAGAAATGTGGTGGATGCATTGGTATTCAGTCCGTGGTCCGTTCCCTGCAGGACTGAAGGAACACAGCTCAGCAACGCTCTCTAGTTTTCTCTTGGGCAAACTGTTGGTTTGATGCCTGACTGTGGCTTGCTGTTCGTGGCCTCGGAGGTCATGACTCAGATGGCAGGGCCCCTTAAGCTCCCGACAGGGGTCCTCTCCCGAAGCATCGTAAAGGCTGCCCTCTTTGACCTACCCCTTTTACCGTTTGAAATTAAACCCCTTTCGTCAAGAGTAGAGCAGTCCCCGGATTGTGGGTGAATTTGCAAGCAGTCAGATGAAAGAGTCGAAACAGACCCAATGCAAGGGTCATTATTTCCAACTTTGATTGGATACACAACATAATTAACGGTCATAGCTTGTTTTACTTCAGCAACAATAGCAATGATCTGCCATCACCGAATGTATTACTGAAGATGTATATATTTCATGATAAACAGTCCATAACAGATAATTTTACTATAAATCTGCCTAATTGCTGGTTAGGAAGGAAGACAAAAAAAACCACTGATTTATGATGTTGCTATCTAAGCTCTCCACTTTATTAATGCTGGCTGTACCTGATGGTTATCCTGCTGACTGAACTATTTTTGAGGACAAAAACATTGCAAAGACTTCAAAGAACATTACTAAAGTATTCTTGGGAGGAGACATGTGTACAACATGCAAGATTATTTTGGCCTTCCATGTTGATCATTGTATTACCGCTACACATTGTGCTGTAGCCAACACATTTCATGCCAATATTTCATCACCATTGCAAACCCTTTCATTGAACACAAGAGACACAGGCCTATTACACAGCAATGAAAAACGTCTCAATGTTGCATGTGCCCCGTAGATCACCACCTGACACCCGTACCCTTTCCCAGAAAGTGTAATAATAAAGTCCAGTGCTACTACCGCTATGTCACTCATGACCATGAATTAACCTAACACCATGAGATGCTCTTTACGTTACGAGATTCCTTGAAATGCAGTGGTGTTTGAAATAATATTCTATGGAACCGGACGGTATTGGTAAAAGGATGCAGATTTATGACTAATAACTATAGTAGGCTAAATAGTATTCCTCTGAAAGAAAATAAATGGACATTCCTTTCTATTCATATGTTTAATGTATCTGCATAGTGATCTCTTCCTTCTCTTCTTTATTAAAGCAAGCTTGCGTCCTCATTCGTCAGCTGTTTAAGGCCTCTAAAAATGTCCCCGTTGCCTCTTCTGTCAGTAAATATTGACTTTGTAATTTGGGGCGAGCTGAGGGGGGTTCTGAAGCCATCTGTCCCCGTTGCCACCTGACCTGATGTCATGAAACCCCTACATTTTTTGATGTCTTAACCCTCAACATGACATTTTGTCATTCGTAATGTAGTGAAAGATGGCGTATATTTATATTATGCTTGCTTGTTATTTTGCCTGTAGTTTTCATCAACATTTTTGATGCGTGCTTATATTTTTTATTCCAGCTCAAGTACTTTTATTTGAGCTGTTATTCAATATACAGTGCATACGGAAAGTATTCACAGCGCTTCACTTTTTCCACATTTTGTTATGTTACAGCCTTATTCCAAAATGGATTCAATTCATTTTTGTCCTCAAAATTCTACACACAATACCCCATAATGACAACATGAAAAAATATTTTTTTAAATGTTTGCAAATTTATTAAAAATAAAAAACGAAGAAATCACTTGTACATAAGTATTCACAGCCTTTGCGATCAAGCTCAAAATTGAGCTCAGGTACATTCTGTTTCCACTGATCGTCCTTGAGATGTTTCTACAGCTTAATTGGAGTCCACCTGTGGTAAATTCAGTTCATTGGACATGATTTGGAAAGGCACACTCCTGTCTATATAAGGTCCCACAGTTAACAGTGCATGTCAGACCGCAAAACAAG
>OOFG01001190.1:2681-19153 GCA_900323295.1 Molva molva | reverse complement strand
TAAAATATATATATATTTAAATATATAAAAATTCAAAAAAACTCACTATTTGTAACCCTGTAATGATATTACATATATTATCATGTATGAACTCAATCTGAATAAAATTGTATAAGAAAGTATACCTATTGTCTCCTGTCAATTCAGTTTCTAGAAAGTTTTAAATTGAAATGACTTAAACATATCCACTGTGGGTACCTTGTAGACATCATGGTGTTGTTTATCTAGCATCTTACCACCACGTCCTGGTCGACCCGGTAGCGATTGGCTCGGACCTCCTCCAGCTGCCTCTGGGCCTCGTCCAGGGCGCGAGACTTGGTCTCCATCTCCTGCTTAAGCTCCTGCTTCTCCCGCTGGGTCTTCAGAATGTACTCCTCCTGCTCCTCCTGCAGGGCCATCAGAGCCTTCATCTTCTCCTCTTCCTCTGCCAACAGCCTGGAAGTAGGGGGGAATATTGTGACATATTTAGTTTAAAGGTTTAGACTCTTCTGTATTTATTGCATTTTTTGTTTTATTTTACCAATGTCCAGATACAAATGGCTGAAGAAATAGACACACATATTAAAACCTACTGTGGTGATTTAATTTAATCAAACAGCTTCACAATGTGTAATCGACACCAGAACTGCAACACAAATGAAAGAGGTGTGGCTGCAAGGCATCTGGCAACTTCCCATGTTAACTGTACCGTACTTCCTCAGCAACCCAACATGACCTTCGTCTCTTCGGTGGAGCTCCACAGCACAACATTATTAATGCCACTAGAGCATGAAGCAAAGCCCCAACCAAAGTGCCACAAGGCTTTCCATATTACAGTCCCATTTGTACATCTCAAATTGTGTATTCCTTTCATAGACAGATTATTTGTGTGTGTCAATGTGACAGTGAAGTGTATTAGTGGAGGGGCCTACCCGGTTTGGGCGTAGCGGAAGGCCTCCTCATCCATCCTGGCTTTTATCTCCAGCTGCAAGGCCTCCTTCAGGTGTTTCTGCATCTCCTCCAGCTCATGGATCCTCTTCTTTTGCCTCTCTGCCTCCTCCTCTTTCAGAGCCATCTCCGCCTGCATGCTGGCCCGTGCCTTCAATCAGACCAATCGCAAATCAGTCAACAGACTGTTTACAAAAGCATTCAGTATGAAGTGTAATGTCGTGAACACTGTAGTGCTCTACATCCTCAATCCTTTCAAAGTAGATGGGTGGTTAATTCATTGACTATTCAAATATTCTTATGCTTTGGACTATTTGTCTGTTATTACTTTTCCTTTTTTTTAACCCCCACTTGCTGATTCAATCCTTCCACCAACATAAACAATCACCTCTCCGGTCTAACTAGTTTACCCCCTTCCCTCTTCTAGTTCCACCAGAAACGTGCCCTTTCACAGGACATGCACCCTCCCCTCCCGAGTCCCGCCACCTCCCCGCCTCACCTCCTCCGCCTCACGGAGCTGGATCTCCAGGGTCCGCTGAAGCTGCTCGTGCTGCTGCCGCCTCCTCTGTTCGTCCTGCTCCAGGAGCACCTGGGCCTGCTTCTGCGCCTCCCTGAGGAGCTCTAGCTCAGCTAGCTTGTGCTCCCGCTCCTCCTGCAGCGCCCGCAGCCTCTGTAATTCCTCCTCTTTGTCCAGCCGCCTCTTCTCGCGCTGGTCCCGCTGCTCCCTGCGTTTCAGCTTCAGGTCCTTGTGGAGGGAAGTCTTCCCTTCCACGTTCAGACGGATGGCCGTCTGAATGGCTACGGAAAGAAGAGAAATGAAGAGAAAAGATTTGATGGCTTTGATGGACGGATAATCTCTTTAGACAGATGGCTGTTTGAATGGCTAGGAGGATAGACATACAAGTATGAGAAGAGATTAGATGAGAGGAGAGTAATTAGAAGAGATGTGAGGAGAGAAAATATATGATTTCTATTAGTAGATTAGGCCACTGACCGGTGGTCCATTCTTGTCTCTGCTTGGTGTCTGAGGCGCTCATCTCATAAGTCTTAGAAAGAGTTTTAAGACAGAACATACACCTCTTCCCGTCTCGATCTGGCAATACCTACACAGAAATCAAATGTTTACTTAAATGTATCTCATTTTACTCAAACAATTAAAACAAAATGTACCCCTTTGTAATAATAAGTAATTACTGCTTAAAATTACAAGAAAAACAAAACAAAATATTCATATCAGATGACAACACATCTGGTCAAGCATGTTATTCTTCTCAGAGCATCTGTCTCAGCTGCCCTACCTCCACACAGCAGTTCCCATCCAGAGTGATGTTGCCATGGCATTCCCTGCGGTCCTCCCCAGAGTAGTAGGACAGGCTGCTGGGTCTCAGAGTGAACCATCTCTCCTTCCAGTTTCTTCTCAGCTGGCCCTTTTTCCACAGGTAGCCCTGGGTGCACCCGACCCAGACAACCACAGATTAGCAATGGCACCAAACATGGGAACTCAAAGGAGATGCAAGGAGTTACTTACCTCCTTGAGCACGTCCCCGACAATTTCTCTGTATATCTCCTCGATGGCCATGCTGACTATGTCCTTATCGATTCCTCTGGTTATCTTTCCAGAGTTCATCATCTCCAGAAAACCCCAAACACTGAAGCCATTCTGCTGCACTGCATCTTGGGAAGTGAAGTCCTCTAGTTCAACACAGTTCAACTCTATGCTCATGGCCATGCATATTTTCTTAAGGAGGTACTCCACCTGATAGAAGGAGAAGTTGATGTCTAAGTCAACGCAGCTTTGGAGGAGAAACAATCTGAGCATTGCAAATAGAACAGATAAGACATTCCACATCTTGCATAAGCAGTCCAACTATTGAAATGAAATTAATTATTATGATTAAAGCATTAAGGCATTGTATTAAAGCAGCTACAGAGCGGTCTAACAAAAAAGAGTTGCAATCAGTTTCATCTGGAAATAGTGTGACTACAGGAAACCAGAAAGCATGCTGCAAGTAACACAAAAAAACCACACTTATGCTGCACAACGAGGGCAGAGCATTTCATAATGTCGCCATGCTACGTTCTCATTGAACCTTTCTAAAAAGTTAGCCATATTGAAACTTTCTAACCCCAAAAGATCCATACAGTATGCAGAGACATATACAATATTAATCAGTATTAAATTAGAATGGCATCAGAATATTCATTATCAGCAGGTGCAAGCAATTATTTCAATATTTGCAGCATTTCAGAGTTGCACCTAACCTCAATATTAGTGTGTTTGTCATCCATCCAGTTTGGGGATAATCCAACTAGTAAAATCAGTGTTCTGATATTTATATGGTATTTATACATCCAATTTATGAAAGGTTGTCAATGATCAACGCTCAAGGTGAATACCTCATCAGGGACCATCACCAAAGGGTATTTATCCTCCGAGAGAAAATTAAAAAGACACCAGAGCCGAAAAGCATCTTTCTCTGGGAGCACAGTAGTGCTGCTCCTGTCTGGCCGGTAGTTTTTCTTCGCCGTGAGGGTCCAACACAACTCATCGACGTTTTCTTTGTTGAATGCACCCTCTTCCACCTTGAGGCACACATTCACATAGCATCATGTTAGTAGCCACACCACGATCATCATGTCAAATTGTAGAGGAATGCAAGGGCCCGAGCTGTATTGAAACGTGTCCACACCTTGTCGAGGATATATTTGGTGAGGTAAGGCATGTAGCCCTGGCTGGACACAGGGCCGTCATCATCGTCCCTGAAGTGCTCCTCCAAAGCTACTGGGTCGTGGGGGATGGACAAGACTGTGCACAGGTTATGGGACAGCACCTGGGAAATACATGACTCAATGCGTCAACATATAGAATGTATATGTTTATGTGTGTATGTATATTTGTACATGTTGGGTAAAAACCTCTTATGGCAGTTATGCAATGAAGTTATGTGTCAGCTATGAAGAACATCAGTAAGAATTGTCGAGGCATTAAAGCTAGGGTAGGCAATTTGGAGAAACCAGCTAGATTAATATTTATGATCCATTTTCACAAGGAACTGAAACATAAACATTATTTTCTTGCCATGTCCTGACTACTTTCTCTTGTTGTATTGATGTATTGTGTAGTCTAAAATCTACAAAATATAGGCTTATACATTGAAAATAAATTATTGCTCAATAATTTGAATTCGTTGACCTAATAAGAAGTTGCATTCTGAGGAGGTACCTGCTACTTTATGAGACTCGACGCCTCCATGTTTTGAAACTCAACCACATCCTGTCAGTGTCTCAGACATATCTGATTGGATCCAAGGCTACTGCATGAAACCAGCCATTCGATATTTTTAGGTGTAAAATGAATTAGGTGACGGTGGCCCCTGGGCCTACAAAGACATAGCTGCCGGCTGCTTGCCTGCATGTGTTAGAGGGATAAGCTGAGTCACAGGGCTCTGTTTTGAACAACAGTGCCAGAGAATGGCTGAGACGGCTGAATGTACCCCCACCAGCCTGACATCATTACGAAATCAACAGAACAGCGGTTTCTTTCACCGATGGACGTCGCAACCACATGTTTCTAAACCTGCCTGCCTGCTCCGTCATGCTTTACACTGCCTCGTGTGACGTACATGCTGTAGTCGATGGGCAGATCTCTGGCCAGTGCCAGCGTACTGATTGCTCGGCCTTACGCTGTTACATCATGTATAGGCACCACTCTGAGATGAGGGCTCCCATTCATATACAGGCTGAAAACAATCTGTGGCTCTCCCACTTAGTATTCGTGAGACAGAGATGTATATTGTATGTCCCTTTTTTTGGTACAGAGGCCATTTTACTCGACACTAGGAACAAATTGTCAGAAAAATCATTGTTTAAGAGCTGTGTGCCATAAAAGTTCTGTTTCACAAAAATGATATGCTAAGTAGTCTACTTTCCTAAAGCAGTATGGTATGTATTACAATAATAATTTGCTAGACTACGTTTCTATGTATAAAGTTCACACCCATCTTCCTTAAAGCAAGAACCACATGTTACAAGGTTAGAAACTGAACTCTCAGAGCACACAATAGTGTACCTATGATCTTATTTAATTTGAATTGAAGTCCTCACCTTGAGCTGAGACTTGGACACCTTACCACTCTTCTCCAGGTCCAGAGCTGTGAAACCATACCAAATAGACTTGAGAAGCTCTGCGCGAAGCTCCATGACTGCAGCAATATCTCTCTTGTTCACTCCTTTCACACTTTTTTCTTCCCTCTACTCTTGTTATTCGCGGTGACAGCCACCCCCACTAGGTGTAACAGAGACCTCTATCTGTAGCAGTTTATTCTCAGCGCCCTCTTCTGGTATTGAACTTGTACTTCCATGGTTGTGCGTAAGCATGCATAACCAGTGCAACAAGTACTCACAGTCCTACTAGTACTTGTTATTGTAAATAACAGTCCACTGTCATTCTTTATTTGACAAGATAACCGACTTTTTGTGATAGTTTTGATTTTCTCCTTTTCCAGTATCTTGTTTTTAGTAGCTTTTAGATTGCCAGTTGCTCAGTTGCTCGCATGTCTTTTAACTCCACCATGGTGGGCATTGCAGATCGTGTGGGAATAGGCTACAAAGGAATTTACAAAGATAATAGTAGTTTAATAAGAAAAGTACCGTTATCCAACGTACGACTATTTAAATAGTTCTGATGTATAAAATATAATATATATATTGTATATATAAATATATACACCTCATATTACAGTCATATATAAAGGTTTGATATATATATATATATATAATCAAGCAATAGCTCACGACAGGCCGTGGTATATGGTTATTATAACGTTATCACAACCGTAGACACACTCCAATTTAATCCAGTCTTTATTAATAAATAATAATGTTCAAAATAAAATAGGCCCTCCTGGCTGCCTGCACAGGCGGTGTCTATGTTGCTAGTGTTATATTGATTTCATTATTTGGCTATTCATTTACATTAATTTGTATGTTGGCATTTATTGTGCAACCACTGAAAAACTGTCCAGCGTCAGTAGATGACTTTGAAAACTACTTGTAGGCTTGCATTTTGTGTTAGGTGGAGGTGTGTTGGCGTGGCGAGGACGTTGCTCCACTTTCTCCGATCCCCGAGTTTCAGTTGCCAATAGCTCTGGAGAGAGGTTTCGCACTTGTGGCTACTTAAGGCCATAATCTATCTCGTGTCAAGCATCCGATCGTTTTTGAATCATGGTGCTGCGGAGGCAGAAGTTATTGTATTTCTGCTGCGTTCCTGCTTGCCTGCATATTCTGGGCAACATTGTCGCAAGGTGATTGACGCTCATTGGTTCTCGAGTGCAGTTACCTGTAACACAGTAAATTCGATTTTTTACTAGCTATCCTAATCAGCTATTAAAATAATATATGCACTACGCCTTACTAACTTAACTAACTAACTTACCAAACACCGTCGGTAACTTTTCCTATCGGGTGAAGATAAAAGGCAATTTTGTAACTATCATAGTTAGGCTAACGGTTTTTTTCTCGGAGGCTGAGTGATACTGAATTGTGCAAAGGAATTATACTTCATAGCCGTGGTATATGGTTAATATACCGTGGTATATGGTTAATATACCACGGCTATGAACCATTATTGGTTAGAGCTACCCGTTTTGTAAATAAATATAACGCTAATACCATATGTGTATTCTTATTTTACATTACAATCTAAAAACCGTAACCTATGTGTTAAAAACAGCAACCGCGGCAAACAAATGACGAATCCAGACAATTCTGGTTTCGTTGCCATGGAAATGTTTACTCGAATCGCTGTCTCATTGGTCAGAAAAACCAAACAGCTAGCGCAGCTCACTGATTGGTTCCTTTAATATCCATTGACGACCAATACAAAAACGCGCTTTTTACAAAATACTCCAAGTCGAGGAAGTTGACAGGTCCTTGGTGCCAAAGAACAAAACGAGACCTTTAAATCACCCCAACGAAGAAGCCATTTCTTGGGACTTATTTCAATCGGGAAAAGGGTTTATTGGACAAACAAAAGCACGGTACACCCCCCCTTCAATCTGGAAAGTATGTATTTGTATTTAAAAGTAACTTAGTATCGCATCTTACTTCCTTCCTCCACTTTTACAACCAGTGTTGTGTATTGTAACTGTTATCCCATTTGTCACTACACGATGGACGCGAGTGTTGTTGTAGCATCAGTGGGCTTCAATTCCAAGCTAGATGTTGACGGTAATCAGGGGTTGTACTTGTCTTTTGTTAACAATAAAATGTATGTTTGTTTTGGATCATTTGAGTTTGCATGCAGCGTACCCCGATATCACTTCATTTCAATGAGATACTATCGGGCTAGCTGCTAGCTTTGCTAACATGCATTGAGATTCATTTTCATTTGTACTTTGTATGGCATTACTTATAGTGTTAGCAGGTTTTCAGGTAGCATATGACCGATGCATTTACTGATGTTTGTATATTCGAACAAAAGCTCACGTATGTGTTACATTTTATTTCTTTAATATCTCATACTACCTTTGTCAGTCTTTCAACAGCCCACACATTCTTGCCCCTCCTAACGTCATTATGGACTCAATATCAGTACTTGGTCAGCAAAGTCAAAACAAAATCCAAAGTGACTACACGAGGTATGATGGACCCATTTTGCAATAAAACTGTTGAACAGTCATAATGTAAATAGTTTGGCTTGAAATCCATCAATATATTTATTTTCTCTCCACACAGGTTGAAGAATGAAGAAAATCGGATCCCTGGAGAACCCAGGCCTTCTAAAAATCAATCTGTGCCTCAGTTCCTTAAGAAAGATGTTGAGAACAAGAACCCAGGGAGCACTGGGAATAGCCAAAAGGCAAGTGTTAAATCGGCATCAAGCAGACTTCCAGTCCTTGCAAAGTCTCTCAATCTTCAGATCTCAAAGGAATTTGCCCAATCCCACAAGAGTTGGGAGGATAAACCTTTGGCTGTAAGTGTATCTTGTCCTTCTGCTTATTAACGCAAATGTTTTATTATCACAAGCACTTTTTTTTTTTTTTTAATGTCTGTTTCCCTCTGGCCTTTTCTTTATAGGGAAAAGCTAAGTCTAAACAGCCATGCACCAAGCCCATGCCTTTTAATTTCTCTCAGCCCAGGAGCAGAGGAATGGCACCCCAAAACCAAAGACTTTTAAGGACATTAACACCAAGGGTTGGCAGTGATGGAAATACATTATACTCTATGTATTCAAAAAGAAACAATATGAATGCAAAAACCCCTAGCACAGAGTTTGGTGTAGATTTTGCATCACAGCTCTCTATCGCACAAAAACTGGCAACAAGAAAACCAGAGTCATCTATTATTCAAGATCGGAATGGGGAATTGACTGAAAGAATGGAGACACTTAAAGGAACTGGGCCTTCAAGTACTGTGTCCTTGACGTCTCATGCTATTAAACAAATGACCATGGCTCCAGCCACTTCCTCGCAGGTGTCCATTCAACCGGATGCTAAAACTATGCATCAGAACACCTTCGCTGCTGCCTCTGCCCAGGCTTCAGCAAGCCAAGCAAGTACAGAAGCTTGTTTGAATAATCTGGATCTGCTGAGTATCAAAGACCCTTCCAAAAAGCGGACTTTGCAGGCTGCTGTTGCTGCTAGTTCTACCAGGGGTTTAGATGGTATGTAAGGTCTATCTTGCCCTCAAATCAAGGCACTTGTGATAGCTGAACTGTATCTGCTACCACATTTACTTTTTTATTTTTATCTTGTTTTTATGAGAACGAGGTAACCACTTTTGCAAAATCTGTGTTTTTATTTTTGTTACTTAGGCAAAGAAGAGGCCTTCCACCTTGACCATGCAGCCCTGCTCAGTATCCTGCGAGATGAAGGGGTCGGGGCCATGCGTGTGGGCTCTGCAACCCCAGAGTCCACAAAGCCCTGTAACTTTCAAGTACGTCTTATTTGGACTAGTCTTCTATTGTTTACCTGGTATAAATGAAACATATTTTACTGTTCACTGATTGACAGTTCAGTGAAACCATTTTGTGGTTTGAATAATATTCTGTGACTGAAAAGCAATTCCGAAGAAGTATAATTGGATGTTATCTTCTTTCCAGCGAGTGTCTGTCATGAAGAGCCATACAAAGGCTGGACCCAATACAGGTTGGCAGAAAAAGATAACATTATGTTGTCATCCATCACCGCTACTTCAAAATAGTAAAACTTTAAAATTCTATGATAACAATTCAGGGTAAAAAATAGTTGAGCCACTAAATTGAAATACTAAAATAGTTTAGCTTGATATTTTATTACTATTATGTTTGTTTTATTATTACTTATCTTTTATATTTTTGTTTTAAATGATGTGTCTGTTTTTAAAAGCCTGTAATCTCAACAGCTATTTAAGTAATGTTTGGTGTACAGCCTTGATCTCAGGGAGAGTAGCAATGATTAAATTGATTTCTGCATCGCATAATCTGTGTTATGTTCTTTTCGGTCATAGGACCAATGAGAGTGGCCCTGGTCTCTCTAGACCCTGCAGCCAAGCGAAGCACCCTGCATGGGGAGGGGGTGAAGGCCGGGGGAGCCCTGGAGAAAACCCCCAGCAACCCAGCCCATCCCACAGGCAGGGGAACCTCAATCTACACGGTAAGTCAGTGCCTATACATGGTGTCCCTGATGGGATTTGATATGAATAGAACTAGCAAGGTGGGTCTTTATTCACCATGATGCTGTGCTCTTAGGCTAGGAGAGTCCCTGTGACCAATCGTCGAGGAGAGACACCAGGTGGACCGGCAGGTTGGACGACTGTTGTTGTTCATTTCTGAAACCATCTTTTGTGATCGCAATGTAAACATAGCTTCTTGTGTTCTTTATAATCATCTCCGGCCATGCCACACAAAGTAACACCCGCCATGAAGTGGACCCCCCAGAGAGTCCCGAACACCAGGAACCAGCCAATGTCTGCCATGGCCAGCGTGCATGTATGTCTGCAGGTTCTGCCCATGTGATCCTAGCCCTGGCTCCCTTACAGCAAACCCATCTCCCTAACATGGTTGTTGTGTGGTTTTGTCTCGGTTTCTATATATTTAGAAAGTATGTTCGTCTGCACGCCCAATGTCACACAATCTCCGGGCCTGCACCTCAGAACCCCAGCCGCATCATGAGGTGAGCAGCGGAAAGGGAAATAAAAAAAATACTAGTGTTAACGCCAATCAACTGCTATTGTAGTTTCATAATAAGTTACATATATGACACATTTCTGCATTAAGCCACAGATCCATCACTAGGATGCTGGTAAAGATGACCATTTGGGTAATTGTTCTTCTATTGACAGGATGTTGTCCAGAGACTTTTTGAAGATCAAGACGACGAGCAAAACATGAATGTTTCTGACAGAGAACCAGAGTCGCACGTGGATCAACTCGCTGACCAAGCCTCTACTGTGAGCCTTCCAAACCAAACACACAAACCAATCTCAACAGAGGGAGATCTAATCCAATTCCGCATTTGCTGACAAAAGGTTTTTATGTTTTCTTTTATTCCTGAACTAACCTGTGCTGTTAAACCTGAACTAAGGGTGGGATCCGCGAGGGTGACGGAGACCACCGGGTGGATGAGGCTGAGGTGGAGCAGGAGAAGCAGGGCGGTGGAGGACGGCCCTTCCTCCAGGAGCCCCACAGGGAATCTGTCATCTTCTTCTCGACAGGGAAGAAGCTGCTAAGGGCCCCTCGCTTCGAGAAGCCCGAGGGCCTCGTTCAGTCGGAGCCACAGGGAGCTGCCTCGGAAGCCCCGAGAGCGATGGCGTCGGGACTCGACGGGACGCGGACCGAGTTTGACCCTCCCGGCCTTGGAAAGCTCTTTGCTTCCAGTCTCCAGCGAGGTGGCCCATGTTTTGGTTTTTTGTGATGTTGTGGTTGGTGCTATATGTGTGCTTTTGTCTACACTGAGTACAGTGTTACTTTGTCAGTGCTTTGTTTGTATTTTTTGTCACTGACTGTGAACAGGCAAGTATATGTGGTGGAACGTATGTAGAAATCGGAATAATGCAACCACTACTGCATATCGTAATCATTATTTTTTTCACACATTCTTGTGTTTTAGGATTTTGCTCCACAGTCCTTAACTAACTTTCCGTTTTTCAACCACTGCCCCATGTGGTTTTAAATGTCCACCCGGCGTTTGCCTCTTCAGACTTCCTGGTCCGTAAGAACTGTGCAGCTGCGAGCCCCGCCATAGCCTTGCTGCTCAAGCGCCGGCTCCTATTGGACGAGCTTCGCCTAGATGAAGAAGTGGCCACCTACGCCTGCTGCTCAGTCCCTGACGCCCAGTCGTTCCAGCGCCCGAGACCCCGCTGTGGAAACCCTCTGGCCTCCTTTCTGCACTTCCAGGACTCTACTGTGAGCTCCACATAATCTTTTCTCAACATACTAATCAATTGCACATCATTATTGTTGTTTTTATGATAACCCCAGTAATAATTATGATTAATAATTCTTATGACATGTAATGGCACATTTCATTAAATAGATTTCTCAAATGTAATAACGTTTCATTGAAAAGATCAAATGCAATGCTCACACAAAATATAAAATGTGGACCATATTGTTTAAACTTGTATTGCTGTGTTTTTGATTTTGTCTTTCAGACTTTTGTGCCTGTGGGATGTGAAGGCTCTCCTGGTTCTGCCTCTCCGCTGAGGGAGAGATGAATCTTTGCACTAGCAGTCTTTCCTCTTGTTTACCGACATGTTACTGTCATCTTATGCTTGTCAAACACTGTAGTAGCACACACTATGAAGTAACCGCAGCAGAGTGCCACAGGCAACTTTGATTCGAATGCATTTTCCGCTATTTATATTCATTCATCATAGTACACCATCTAACATCTGTGCCTAAAAGTGTTAAATAATGTAGTTATTCGTTTTTTTTACATACGAAACATTCAACGTGTTGACAATAATGTAATTGTAAACTCAGTGCCGTCAATAGGAATTATCACCAGATTTTTTTTATTTGAACTGTTCGCTGAGTCGTATAGATTTAATCAATAATTAACTATGGCTTAGGAGAATGTTAAATGTAAAATGTAATGAAGCATTTTTTTCCTGGAGCCTATTTTATATTTGGCTTAACTCACCCTGCATCTTGTACTTCATGTATTATGCTTTATATTGCAAAACTCAAACGTGGTGTGTGGACCTAAAACATATCAACACTTAATTCTACATGTAAAGTGTTCAAATAAATGTGTGTATAAATTGGCTGTTTTTAGATCCTTGTGTGTGTTTTTACAGTAGTCTATTGGATGAGTTTGTACGTGGTATGTTGACACTGACACGAATCTGATACTTCAGCTAGGGGGAGAATATATAAAGGAGAATTTATAAGGGAGAATATATAGTCTGTACTGTTAGACATATGCCAATTGGTCAAAGTCCAAAATAAATATTTTTAAAAAAGTGACTTTGTGATAGATATTTGCCAAACTCCATTCACACTGTAGTAATATTAATCTAAAGTGAAGTAAAAGATTTAGCATTTTCTCCACATTATTTATGTTAAGATATTCTGTTCCAGGGTTTTTTTTTTCTTGCTCTTTCCAGTCCAGGTGGTCAGACGCGACTCATGTATATTTAGCTCGGATGTGTGAGCGAGGGTGTGTGTTGGAGATTAAGTCACGGGGCCAGGGTTTGGGAAGAGATGCCTATAAAGCCTGGTCCCTTACCCCTCCCTCCCCTGAGAAGCAAAGAGTGTGTAGAGAAGCAGTAGCACTCGATTTCTGCTCCTTTCTCTCAACCAAGCTCTGTTTGGTTCCCCTGGACACATGTCCAAGACTTTGCAGTCAAGCACCATGGACCCCACCAAAATGGGCTTGGGTCGCTCCATTGCTGTGCTGACCTCGGGAGGCGATGCCCAAGGTAAGCGGCGGGTTGTACCACAATGAAGAGGAGGGGGGAAGCAGTGTTGTTGTTGCTTTGGCTTTGCCACGAAGGTTCACCTTTTAATAGATGATGGCTAAGAAAAGATGTCGGTGAAGCAGTTGCTGTGGAGCTGACAATGGTTACTATGGTTACTAAGGTTAAAGAGCTGATGTCAAGAGTTTTAGGCTAGACATTAAACTGAATTTTAACAACAAAAGCATCACAATACAAGCTCTGGACAAGCATATATTTTATATGAATGGCTTTATCTGGTTAATGAATTGACAGCAGATTGCAGTCAAACATTGTATATAGCTTCAATTTGCAAACCATCACAGTTCATTCAATCTAAGGTCTACACCTTGATAACCTTTAATGTGTCTGCAAGCTACAATCATGTATAAACTTTTAAACCTGTCCCTTAAACTTAAGTAATTAACCATCTAACTTCAGTTTGAGTTCATCGCCTTTCAGGTGTTCTCTTCTTTCTATCTCTAGTATCATTGCCTTGTGCATAGCTTGACCATAGTTACTGTAGCTATGGTGCTTGGCGTCGCCCTCTAACCTTTTGCATTTGATCTTCAGCGAGCCCTTGTCCCTTTGACTCGTCCCTCTGTGTCACAGTTACAGGCCTAATTTTAGTCACTGTGACCTTTTTCTGGAATGGACGGGTCCACAGCTGCCATGTGTTGAAATCAGAGCCTCTACGGCAAACTGCAATTACAGAAGACTCACACTATGGCCTTTAGTCCTCCGACATCCAGGGGCAGGTTTACATAGCCGCACTTTGACATTAGTATTTTCCTCGACTTGGTATGGACTATTTTTGTCCAAACTGACTTCAATAACCATGTCGAGTATCACTTAAGGTGCTTAATGTCCTCTCAAGTTACATTTTATTGGGATTGGGTGACCTTTTAATTTCCAAAGGTCAGAGGTGAACTGATACGTGATGTTGTTGCTTTAGCTGTGGCTTCAGTGTTAATCGTATGATAGAACTCGCTTTCATTTTGAAATGTCGGTTGCAGAGGTGGAGATTCGAGGACCACAATGTAAAAAGTCCACCCTGGTATTTTGAGTCAATGGTTTGGGTCTGAATGTTAGTTATATTCAGCAGAACATCACCAACTTGTACTTTTATTTTCTAAACCTGGGATTTTGCCACCACTGCTTGTTTGTTTCTTTCAAACCTCAAAATGTCCAACATAATGAACCTACACCATTACTTGTGTGTAACAGGTATGAATGCAGCTGTGAGGGCGACTGTCAGAGTTGGCTTATACACTGGAGCAAGCGTCTATTTTGTCCATGAGGTATATCATATTATTTGATAGAAAACATTGCAAACTATTTCTCTCGACTGACAGTATTAACACATTTCTTTTCCGATTTTCAGATTTAAAAGCAACAGTGAGTATCGCTGTTGCTTTTTAAATAGAAAATAGTTGTTGGATAATACAATAAAGTACCATGTTGTCGTGTGCTCCAGGGCTACCAAGGACTGGTGGATGGAGGAGAAAACATCAAGCTTGCCACATGGGAGAGTGTGTCCATGATGCTGCAGCTGGTGTGTATTTAGCCTAGCAAACACAGTGCACGTATCATAAGCATCACACTTGAAAGGTATCAGGTTGTGAAAAGGCATTCAGAGGTTGAAAACTCAATCTCTAAGGGTTTGTGTGACATTTACACTCAGGTTTTAAGTATTGGTTTAACATGCAGTAGACATTTCAAGATTGCGATTTTTGGGGCTCCATTTAGGGGAGGAAGATCTAACCAATGTCAGCATCGATACCTTAAGTACAGGTCTGTATTCAACCAGCTTACCTTGGTAACAGAAGCCATCTTAGACTTAGTCATAAGCCTTTGATGGTGTCCAACTTGTTATCGTAACAAAAAAGGTTGGCAGTGGGAGAGAATTATACAAGATGAGCTTCATCGATCAATCATGCCTACACAAGACAACTTCAGTAACCCCATCTATCTCCATCTCCCATGCCAGGGTGGCACCGTGATTGGCAGTGCCCGGTGCAAGGACTTCCAAACCAGGGAGGGCCGCATGAAGGCCGCCGGCAACCTGGTGAAACTCGGCATCACCAACCTGTGTGTGATCGGTGGTGACGGCAGCCTCACCGGCGCCAACCAGTTCAGGACGGACTGGAGCGAACTGCTGGTAGACTTGGTAAAGGCTGGTGAGAGACAAGACTGGGGTGGGAATAGGGGAATACAGGTCATAGCCTGAAATCTCAAAGTTACTCTGACACATTTGTTCATGTTGTCGATCATTTGTATGTACAATAACCCGTGATTGACTTGGTGTCTCCAGGTAAAATTACCAAGGATGAGGCGAGCAAGTCCTCCCACCTAAACATCGTTGGCATGGTCGGGTCCATTGACAATGACTTCTGCGGAACCGACATGACCATCGGTACGGACTCGGCCCTGCACCGCATCGTCGAGGTGGTGGATGCCATCACCACCACAGCACAGAGGTCAGAGACACTAGTCCCTTACCCCCTCATAACGTCATGCACACACCACTGGATGATGTGGTTTTGGATGAGATGTAGCTAGTTATTAGATATGATTTACTAACCGACTACAAAGTTGACAGTTTAAAGGTGCAGTCTGTAGAATTTGGAGGCATCTACCGGAACAGACTTTGCAGAAATTGAATATATTATTCATAAGTATGTTTTAATTAGTGTATTATCCCATAATAATAATAAGAGAAGCTACGACGCAGCTTCTCCTACGTCGTTGGAAAGGGAGGGCTGAGGGTTATTCAGTTAGTCAGTTGCACTCTGAAACCTCACCGCTAGATGTCACTAAATCCTACACACTGCACCTTTAATTCATCATAAAATCACTGTTCTTGCTCCTTCACCTAGTCAAAAGCATAGTTTACATTACATGGACCACGTGTTTAACTTTAGAATATTCTTTCTATTTTTTACAGCCACCAGAGGACTTTTATTCTGGAAGTGATGGGCAGACACTGTGGGTGAGTCCTTTTCTCTGTACACTGTGTGTGTGTGTGTGTGTGTGTGTGTGTGTGTGTGTATACATGTGTATGTGCATGCTTGATTGTGTGTGTATGCGTGCACGGGCATGTGTTTGTGTGTGTGTACTGTATGTGTATGCAGAGTTATGTGTGCAGGAGTGAATAACTGCCATACAGCAGTTGGTGTAGCAAAAATGTGTAAACATGCCTCTGGGCTGGTATCATATTTACCTAATGTTGCTAATACCTTGCCCTAATGTTGACTTGTTAAACATTCAACTCGTACTACATGTGTGTGTGTGTGTGTTTTTTTGCACAGCTACCTGGCCCTGGTCACAGCCTTATCCTGCGGAGCCGACTGGGTGTTCATCCCTGAGATGCCCCCAGATGAGGGCTGGGAGGAGCATCTTTGCAGGAGGCTGGCAGACGTACGTCTTCAATACACTCGTTTCATATCCATACACAAGACCTAAGAAACGCTTTGTTAACTCCATATCACCGGATGTAGTGTTGCGCTCTACATTTGATTGTTTTGGTCTGACATTGTAGCAAAGGGGAAGAGGCTGTCGTCTGAACGTGATCATTGTGGCTGAGGGTGCCATGTCAAGAGCTGGAAAGCCCATCACTTCTGACC
>OOFG01001188.1:0-13536 GCA_900323295.1 Molva molva | reverse complement strand
ATACATTTACAGTAACCTACTCATGAGGACACTGCACGGGTGGATTAGCATGGATTTCAAACCCGCCTACACTAGCTAACCTACTCTATATTGGGCCAGGAGTCTTTACCACTAATCTCTTAATTAACTCTCGTATCTCAGAACCACGTGTGGGTGGATGTGACGAGACACAACTCCAACTTACCTCCGCTAGCTGTCAAGAAACCCGAATGTCTCGGATTGCTTTATGAAATAGACAAAAACAAGGACATGTCAAGGCAGCTCTACTGCATTCTCAAAGATGGCTGTCTCTACTTCTACAATAGCATCCGCTCAACACACGCGCTCGGTATGTTTGCTTACTTACAACTAGAAGCAGCTATAAATGTGTAAAAATATTAAGGATTTAGGAAGAAGGTTTGGGGAAAAGTCAGTTGCTGATTACTCCGGTTTTATGTGTCTGCAGGTGGCATGTATCTTCATGGATACGTTGTCAGGGAGCAGCCCATGGGATCAAAGAAATTGACTATTGAGTTGAAGCCTCCATCGGATGAGTTCAAAACGTTTTATCTTTGCGCTGAAAACCCTAATGAAAATAAACGGTGAGGGGTTAGGTAGTAATGTACGGAAGCGTAATGCATTCACTTGAGAAAATAAATTCTGCTCTTGTTTTTATTAACAACATAATTATCTCAGAATTCTGAGATACGTTTTTATGGAGCAAAAATTCTGCTGTTTATCTGAATAAATGAGATAATTTTCTCAGAATTCTGAGAAAAGTTTTAATGGATGAAAAAAAATCTGCTCTGTTTTTCTGAATTAACGAGTTTCTCATCTCAGAATTCTGAGAAAAGTTTTCATGGCAAAAAAAAATCTGCTGTTTTTCTGAATTTAATGAGATACCTCACAATCCCAAGAGTGGCTCTCATTCACTTAAGAGCTCTATTTCATAGAAGCAAACATGTCCCGCCTGTTTAGTTTAATCCAGTTTTATTTTGGTTTATGTTTGAGACATTGGGATATCGACCCCCTACTTAAAATTACCTTTGGAGGGTAAGGCTGATTAGCAGCAGCAACCGTACTCCATGCAGGTGAGAGCTTCTCTTGGGATTTTGAGGTATCTCGTTAATTCAGAAAAACAGAGCAGAATTTTTTTTTGCCATGAAAACTTTTCACAGAATTCTGAGATAACTCGTTAATTCAGAAAAACAGAGCATATTTTTTTTTATCCATTAAAACTTCTCTCAGAATTTTGAGAAAATTATCTCATTGATTCACAAAAACAGCAGAATTTTTACTCCATAAAACTTATCTCAGAATTCTGAGATAATTATGTCGGTAATTCAGAAAAACAAGAGCAGAATTTATTTTCTCAAGTGAATGCTTCCCTAGTTATGACATATGATGTAATCGTAATTATATCTGTATATTAACGATTGTGTTGATGTTGTTACAGATGGATTGAAGCGCTGAAAGTATCAATAAACAAGTGGCAACCATTGCATTGGGAAATGCAGAGCTACCCAAAACAGCCACCAGAGGAGACAAAAATGTGAAGAAACTCAGAAGGCTCATTGCATTCCTTATTGTCAGACTTTAGAAGCGTGGAATGTTTCTTTATTCTGTTTCTAAATAGGTTTTATACCTAGATTTGTTTTAATTTATTATCTGTCATGTCAGATAAGACTATCTGACAGATTTTTTGATACTTTTTATCATTTTTAATTAATAGGTGAAATGGTAGTAAAACAAAAGTAACTTAACTTGTAGTATAATGCTAAAAGTAGAGGTTTTATGTTTGCTTTAAATTAAGGATTTCTAACATTTACTATGTACATTTTTCACTGCAGCTTTTTAAACTTCCAAGTTCAAACATGGTCCCTTTTATACTGTAAATCTGCACAACATTCAATATTATGATGTATTTGTTTAGCTGCGTGTTCAACATTACACTTCTAATATACTAACACAAATAATTATATCTATGTAATGCCCCTTTGTACATTGTAATTTGCTGTATTTTAATATAATTTACAATTGTTGAGAAATATCACCATCACTTTGCCTTCGTACTATGTTTGATACTTGTAATGCTACAAAAAATGTTTTTCAGTTTTTTCAGTTTTTACGCATTTCAGTCTACAATGTGTAAAGTCATTGGAATGCTGTGGTGATGCAGAGTATTACAACAACAACAAAAAAACAACAACAGCAAATATTAATCAATTAGGTGATTGAATTGATAGACATCAAGATACATGCCTGTAGTAGGTGAATAAATAAGGTGATTTTCAATATATGCTGTGTTGTCACCATGGTAACAGTGGAAGCAAATATGTAGCTTAACAGACTTGGTAGGGTCAGACACAGAGCTTTTCAAGTAGTACACAAGTTTCATCTCATCAAAGCTGAGTTACCTATTACCCATACCAGGGTATGATTTGGTGTGATTCGCCATCATGTGTTGACTACATGCTTACGTAGTCAATACATGATGAGTGTCCAGCAAAGCACTGTTTGCTAGGTTTTGGGTTTGTAATATAGCTAGCCAACAGACGAGAGTTTTTTACTCATAAAGCATGTGTTTGGGTTCAGAAATTAGGTAAGCCATTGGCATTTAGTTTCCGTTGGTTTCAGAATGTCGAACAAAGCTATAATCTGATTGGATGCGCTTTAAGAGGTCAGCGTCAAGGTTGAAAATGTTGGAAGTTGGAGCGCAGCAGGAAGGTGGAAAATCCGAGAGGTCCGCTACACCCAACACCCAACGATGCTCAACTCCAAAGGAAGAGATTAGCAATGCTGGCAACGCAGATGCTGAAAGGTCATGTATTAACCGCTAAGAACTCATATGGGGCTGTCAGAATATCTACCCCTCTGTCCACCTGTGAATCTGCAGTTCTCTTGATGGTGTCTCCAACCCCGTGTCGGCAGGCCCATTGCCATGTCCAGCTTCCAGATAATTCCAGTAGTAAAGCAATAAATCCCATCTGTAATGGAATGGTTGGATAAAAGTTCCTTCCTCCCTCAATAATGCATCCTGGGCCCTCACTGATGTGGTTGCATCCACATCTCTGAAATCTCCTTGAGATACTGTAGGATTGGTTCCAGATGACATGACCACAGTCAACTGTCTTGGCACAACAAGCAGCAAAAACAGAAGACAGCATCATTCTGCTTTAAGAATGTATTACAATTCCTTTTAATATTCTGATTATGTATAAGGTTTCTGAATATGTAAGGATACAGAACATTTCAATTAACAGGGCTTGGGGAATCCAAAGCCTAGTCGTGCAGGACCGCTTCATATGAAGCAATTCCTTACTCGGTCAGACTGCTTTTATGTGGGAGTCATTGTCCTTCAACGGCAGTTCTGATTGGAGCTGTGGTAAAAGGGGTCGGACAAAATAGGGGAAACCGCAGCAACAAGAAACTTTCCATCAGTAAGACTCATAGGGGACCGTTTGATCGTTGTATGATATGGGCTTGGTTTGTTTACTCATTTGTAAGTAGTCTTTAAGTAGTCTGTCACATCATGGGTGGTGACTATAATTGCTGCTTAAACCTGGTTCTAGACCGTCCCTCTTTGAATCCCTTCACCCTCTCCAAATCTGCCAAGGTCATCTAAACGTTCATGGACCAATATGCTGTCTCAGACCCACGGCGTTTGCTGAATCCTGCTGTCAAACAGTATTCTTTCTCTCTCCTGTCCATCACTCATTCTCACGTATCAATTTATTTCTGTTGGATCATAGGCTCCTTCAACACTGCTCTAATGGTCATCTCGTCATCTTTAATCATCTGTTTCAATGGACCTCTGCCCTCTCTGACTTTATGCAGCGATCACCCTGGCGTTTGAATAGTATATGGCTCTCAGTATATAGCATTTATCAATTTCATAAACAGGAAAAATAGATATTTTTTGTTACATCGGATGTTACATTTTTTGTTTTGTTACACATCGGATGTTTTGGCTTTTGTGATCTGGGAATCATGCAGGGCCTATCTAAGGGGAAGGATCGTCTCGTATACTTATTATCAGAGAAGGAAATCAGATGAGGATAAATCTAAATGTTATGTTTATTTCTGAGCTAGAAACCCTAATATGATCTTTCCCCAAGCCCAGACCTTTACACAAAACTTCTCACTACTGAGTGCGATGTCCGCATCTTATCTCAGGTTAACATCCAAACTGGTGCTAAAATTGACCAAAAATCAAGCAATGATCAATTCAAGGATTTTACAGCTCTATTTTCATGACTTAACAGACCAATCCCTCATTTCCCCACTTCCCTCAATTATAATTGATGATCTATTAAAAATGACTAATCTTACTATAACATCAGACGCTAATAACCCCCCTCCTCTTGTAAACCTCCAGAGATAGTCCTATCCCTAGCTGCCAAGAAGGAATTTGACAGAGTGGAGTGTGGTTACCTTTTTCAATCCCGGCGGAGAATAGGGAACTTTTTAAATACCCAGTCTCTACCCTTCATTGTAGTTTTACGGAAGACACGGAACCAGCATGTTGGTAACTCTGTGCTTTCTTTAATTAAGACTACTGTGAGAAGTGAGAAGATATGAGTTTGTTTAATTGTAATGTAAGAAAAATTTGCTCTGACAAATCTCTGAATGCATGAATTATAAACCTTGAAGCAATATTATCCCCAACTAATTATTTGTGGTGTTTGAGACTGCTGTCAGTTTTCAATTCATGAATGTTTAAGCAACTTCTGAACAAATTATGTCATTTGGGGATAAATCTCAGAACTTTATCAACAAAACTTCTAAGATAAAAATGTTACACAATGGAGCATCATCCAAGAGATGAGATGATCCAAGATAAGATAAACAGGTTCCCAAACAGGCGGAGGCCTGTAGAATGGCCATTAGTCCTGGTCAGAATATCCATGCAAAAGCTAATTGTCAGTGTGATGAATGCCAACTTCAAAAGCAAAAACAAGAGCTTAAAAGCTGAACAGTTACTCTTAACAACAGCATGCATTGAGAACAGCAACATGTGTCATGCCTGCCTGCCCTATAGTAACCTCACCTTCAGAGAGAAGAAGGTGCACAGGACTAGCATCTGGTGGAATGGATGCTGGACATGCCTCAGCCCCTCTCCCAGGGAGTCGGTCCAAGAGGGTTGCGGAACCTCTCTTTACGCAACCTTCACTTGTGGTGGTAACGTCTTCGGCTGGGCGATGGGACATCTGCCGGAAGCAGAGCAGCCACAGTGGGGATGTGCACCCAATGTCTAAGGCCTCGCGCAGTGTAAAGCCACAACGGCCTACAAACAGCCGAAAGCCACAGGACAGGCATGCCACTGGCTCCTCGTCGAGGCCTCAAGTCAGGGGCAGACAGACACAAACACGTTGAGATTTTGAGCGTAGGCGTAACGACTTTGGTTATCCTTGCAGAAGGTTGGACTGCGTCGGTAAACCACCTGTTACTGAGGGCTATTTTTGTATTCATCGGTTAGAAACTAGAAACTCCTCCACATGGGCTAGGTGGTCTAGCTGGTACAACTGTTGTTTTCATACGCATGTAGCCCTTCAGGAAATGTGAAGAAGAGAGGTAGAAGATTTGAGAAGATTTGTATGAGTATAAGATTAAAATTAACACTGAGTGTTTTAGTGTTTAATCTTTCATGCAATGCATGATATATACATAATCAGCGATTTAATTTCCCTTATTTTCACTTTTTAAATGAAAGATTAAACGCTAAACCTTTAATGTTAATCGAACTCGTATACTAATATAAATTCACATATGTTGTAACTGTGACAACAACAATAGCCGGAGCTCAAAAACGCTTTTTATCTTATCCAACACATGCAAAATAGTTCCAAAACGTTTTAGCAATTGTGCTCAAGGCTTGACATGAAAAATAATACACTCAAACTTGGAAAGATTAAGTCTGGTTCATGCTGTCTTGAAAAGCATACACAAAAATGTTTTAAACGGATGTTGATTAATGATGAGTATCAGCACTTATAGCCTATACATTTTTTGTGATAGAGCACAAACAAAATTGCAGATAGAGTTAATGCAGAAGTTGATTAAGTTATGTTAATATTCAAAAGGATGGTTATTGGGACATAAATTTGCCTGTATTGTATATCATTTGAATATTCTGATATAGAAAATTGTGGAAAGAAAACTAGGCTACAGCCTACTCCCATCTATGACTGTGTACAGAAAGTTCTTAGCATTGTTATCAGAAATGCCAGTTACTAAGTGCATACATAACATGGATATATAAATCTATCTATTCTACAAAAAAAAGTAAAGAAGTAATAATGATAACAGTCAAATGTAGTATGTTGCTGTTGGGATTATGGGATATTTTTGTCTTAGCTCTTACCAAACCAAAATGTTATGATCTTCTTAATAATTCTCCTATGGGAACCAAAACACAACAAAAAAAGGGTATTTTTTTTGTTCATTCTGCTGCATCCGTCCTTATGCACACCTGTTTATTCCAAGTCATTCTACAAAACTCTGGTGTTCTCTCACTCTGGTATAGGACTATTCTAAAACATTCAGACTAATGAAGAGTCTCTCTTGTACAGTCTGCCTCACTCATACCTAATTCTCAGTCCTTCTAGTTCAATCTGATACACTCTGGCTCCTTCTCTGGAGTGTTACCACTTGCTATATAGGGTCATCAATCATTTTAAAATAATTTGATGCTGACACATTGATTATAAAGATTGTTTTACTATCAAAATAATTTTATTGATTTCGATCACTGACTGAATTTTTTGGTTTATTTGTTCATATCCAACTGGTGTTCAACTTTATCGTATCTAGATTAACTTCCTGAACTTCCCTCACAGGATCTATAAAGTGTTCTTATCCATGGTTCAAAACAATGTATCAAATCTAATTTTGACCATCGATAAATCATTTAAGTCATTTATCAAGTAGTGATCAACAGCTGCTGCTTAATGTTGCAGTTCAATTAAAATATTTGGTTCATGGACCATTATGAACAGAACACTTTAGTTGTTTTTGGCTGCTTGTCAGATAAAGCCAGCACACTTAACACATCACTTTGGACTAACTTGTGATGGCATTTGCTATTATTTATGAAATTGTATAGACTGAATAATCGATTGATCAAAAAATTATCGTGAGATTCAACTATGAAAATAATCGTGATTTGCAGCCCTGATTTAAATTTATATATTACAATAATCATTGTACTTCAACTCAGATAAAAATGACATGGTCAGAGTTGGCAAACAAGCGGTCAAAAGCAAATAACTTATGACAAAGGGCCCATAACTTGCCATGTTTGGCATACATTGGCATTTCCTCTATAGTGAAAACTGTCTAGCTGTTTTTATGTTGATAACTATTCTCCTGTGGCCACCAACATGCTCTCTGATCCCTCTGATACATTCAAACTGAATTTCAAAAACTGGACATAAAAATATTTATGTACATTAGAATATATTTAATATACATTATTGGAAATAACAAAGTCAACCATCCATACAGTATGTATTTGGTTATTGGTTAGGATGAGGAATACAAGTACATGCCGTTTATTGTATCAGTTGTAATGTGAGCATTGAGTTTTAAATGGGCCCCATTTTACCACCAGGTGACATGTCGAGTAGCAATGCAAGAGATTACAAAATCTGTCCTATTGTGGCATCACACATGGGTGTGTCCACTCAGATGTAAAGATTGACAGATTACTCCCGCCTATCAGCTCGTAGTGACAGTCCATCAGTCACTTCCTTCCAGCCATTCAGACACGTGTGACCTCACAATGGGAAACAAGTGGTGGTCAAATTGGGCCCCTCCAACTGATCTGACTGCCTGGAATTACTTGGCATGTATAATATGTAAATTTGTTTCAAATGAGTTAGAATTTAAGTAAAAATAAAAATGCTGAAACAAATGGGGCAGCATTACTATGTAATATAGAGAATATCTTTATTTACTGACAAGGTGATGGTGCCTTACATTAATGAATTATTAGTTGAGACAAATTTTTTTGGAAACCCAAATTAAATATAAAGAAAAATTATTAGACTTCTATTTCTACTGAATATGTTAACTGATTTCACACTTAGCTATATAAGTGTCCAATGCAATTGCAAAGAATATCATCATATATCTAATGGAGGTTTCCAAGTATTTACTATGCCCCAATTTGGCTATGTGTAGTCAACATTATTTATGCAACATATCACCAGATGATTCATATTGATTTCCAGCAACCGTTGCTGTGGTTCACACAATAATCTGCATTAAAAAATATGCACGTAAAACCCCAGCCTGAGGCTTGTTAAGGGTACTCCCTAGATTGTTAATTCAAAATAAACTTGATAATTGTATTCACATTTGCATTAGGAGACTGCACTGAACACGTGGCTATCCTTTAACCATTGCAGAAGCAGTCATGGGACAGCTGGACAGTGCTGAAGGCTGTGGCGGGTTTATTCCCCCTTGAAGTTAGGAGTTCGCTTCTCCTTGAAGGCAGCAAGACCTTCCAGTCTGTCTTTTGTTGGGATCACCTTGAAGAACAACATTTATAGTTTAGTATTCAAAACATGAGCTTTTAAAAATACCATGCAAGATTAGGTATGTGGCAAGGTTGGGTTATCCATTCATGGCGGAATAATATTATATGTACTTCTTTTGACACAAGAATTGTTGTTTGCCAACGTGGAACCAAAAGAGCATAAGATGAAACAGAAACAGCATAACATTGGCATGTCAAATTGTCCATTATTTATGTGGTAGTGCATCTACTACTTGCTTCTGCTTTGAAAGGTGCGATGGCCATTACCACACACATTGAAAAATAATAGAATGGTTTTATTATTTTTATAAAAATGTTAGCTTTTCACTGTCAAGCCCTCCAGCAGTTCAGTTGGTAATTGCAGAATATTTGTCTTCATGTACATCTTTTTTTAGTTTTGTTTTACATGGCCTCATGCTTTACACCTCTGTCTGTTTTTTCTACTCATTTAAATTATTTATTAAACCAATATCGTAATATTTCGTACTTGTGACTCACAAGGCCAACACGTGTTTTTGTTTTGTCTTGGAGGGAATAACGTGTGAACTGGGTAGTAAATAACCAAACAAACGACTCATGCTGCAAATACCTGGGAATAGCATGCCTCTTCAATGGCCAGTCCTGTAGATAAATCCACCTAGTTAAAGAGACAATGACAGTTTAATCCGCTTGTTCAAGAAAACAATAGGACCTGAATCGTATTTTTCCTGTGTGCGGAGAGAGTGTGGCAGATTGGTGTGCATGGACGGTAACGTGCATGTGCAGGGTTTGGTTTCAATAGTGAGGCGGAACTTCACTATTGTAAGTCATAACACTGGAGCTATAGGAAGAAATATGATCAGCCCAAATCAATTACTACTACTACTACTACTACTACTAAACCAATCAGCAGTACAGCTCTCTGATTTACTGGACATGTATCTCTGCTCTTGATAATTTCATAAGGGATTTCAACTACAACAGGAAACTAGTATTTACTCTTGACTCACCCTTTATACAAAGTGGGCAAATTTACAGAGTGTTGAAAAGAAATTGTGTTATGATGACTTCTAGTTTTCACTGACAGAACTACAGACAGACATTTGTATTTCTGGTATCATGTAATTGTAATCATCCCACATTCTTGGTTATTCTTGGTAAGTTAATGTTTTTTTGTCATTTTTATTTGTATAAAGAACAAATAGATAGATTGGGCCACATGCCAACACACTTTTTATGCCCTAATACTTTTAGTAATCATACATTCAATGTGTATAGCTCTTTTCCAAGTACTCCATAACACTACATTGATAAGTCAAAATAGATAACTCATAGTACAGAAAAACACAAATTTGACCTCTACGAAGACTATAAACATTCAGATAAGGATGTGTAGCAACGGTAAGATAATGTGGTGCTCGTCGTAGTTACCTCTATTCCCTGGTTAATAGCCAACTTTGCCATTCTTATTGCAATTGGCCCCTTTGAGGAAAACAAAGAAAACGTCAGTTAACTCTGTGAGGTAATAACTGAACATGTTTGCTGTCCATTACTCTAGCAAGTCTATAAAGGATCATTATTCCAAATAAATATACTGCAAAAGAATACCCATGTCCTGAGCTACCAATCTACGATTTAGATTCAGCTTTGAAAAACAAGGTTGCTGTGTGTGAGGTGCATGGCATTTGCAAGTGTCAGATGACTGAGAAGTCCCATTTAGCTTCTAATAGTTTGAAATAAATATATATATAAAAAAAAAAAACATAGCTTGTAGCTTGGCTACAGAAAATTAGGAACGTAAAAGTTACTAATTACTTGTTGTGCTACTAGGGAGCTACGCAACTTAACCTAGCTTGGCTTGGTCTCAACTAACATGGGGGCGATATTGCCGACTAATGGCACGTTAATGTTTGTGTCTTGTATTTATTTTACTTTTGAGCATTTCATTGCAGAGTTCTCAGGCAGATAATTTGGTGGACAACATAATAATATCACTATCATTTCCATCATCATCCAACGTTCTCTTACGGACATCACTGCAAAAGTAGCTGGACGGACGCGCATGTACCTGAGGGTTAAACTCCCGAGCTAGCTCGAGTGCCCGCAGGTAGGCCGAGTCCCCGCTAGGATTCTGCTCCACAGAGTGGCTCACGAGGCCCAGGCGGCAGGCCTCCACCCCATCCACCACGCGCGCTGCGAAAATAAGCTCCTTGGCGAGGGACACGCCGATACACCTGGGCAGACGCTGCGTACCACCTGGAGAGAACAATTTGCTTTCGGTAAGCGAGTTGTTGTGGAAATAGAGGCCCTGTTTGCGTGCGGTGAATATGTGGATTCTACAACCTAGCTTGTATACGGATTCAAACGCTGGAAACACAGAAGGACACGACGTGCTCACAACCGTCTCAGCCCGTTAATATGTAGTGGCAGTTGACGAGAGAGCCCCGCCTGAAACGGTACCTCCGGAAAGAGTTTTGAATGGTTTGTCTACATCTCGTACAACCGTTCCCGTCTGTGGAGACGGAGAAAACATCCCTCTTTGCATCGCGATCTCACAACCGTTTTGGAGGTTATTGTTTTGTAAGGGGATTAGAGAGGTATTTGCACTGATCCTTAAGGATCTGCATTGCGAAAACATGAGTAGCGACATACAATATTACACAATGCATAGTGACAAACACAATGATGCATAGCGATGTACACTATGCCTTGTATGACATAATGGCACAGTGACATCACTTTTATACAATTGTGTATACTCAAGCGTAGAGCGCCCATGTCTTCACACCGGAG
This sequence comes from Molva molva, assembly GCA_900323295.1. Taxonomy (NCBI): domain Eukaryota; kingdom Metazoa; phylum Chordata; class Actinopteri; order Gadiformes; family Lotidae; genus Molva; species Molva molva. The sequence goes on along the minus strand of OOFG01001188.1, from coordinate 2,243 downwards.
GAATATTAAATCCCACGCAGACTCCCCATTCGAGCGTTCATTAATTAACATTGGAGTAGATTAGAAGGGGAGGAACTACGCTTGAGGGATGGTGTGCAAAGGCCTTTGAAGAGAGAAAAACAACCTCACCTGCTCCAGGAATGATGGCAAGTTTTGCCTCCACTAGACCCATTTTTGCATTATTGGCTGCAGAAATGACACAAAGTCATAATTAAAGTCTGTTATGCAATCACCATACCATTACAGCCTTTATATAATTCACAAAAGGTAATAAAGAGAATGCAATGAAATACAAAATACAAAGTTTATTCTTTTCATAATATTACAATAAACGATGTCGATCAAACCTCTTCCCTGTAACAACAATGGTGATAAGAATATTATTATCATATTCAACTCTTTGTACTGATCACTGCTACCTCTGACAAAGAAGTCAGTAAAGCTCCAATGTCTTTCCCTTGTATGGAGAACAACAACATGTCTGTTTTCTGGATCATGGCCAGAAAACACTCTTTCTTGCCCTCAGTGTTTTTACTTTTTGTTGTCCATTTGCTTGCTTAAGGTTTTAACTATTCTTAGAAGTTAAGCCTGTAAATAACTTGGATACTGTAATTATTATAAATAGTACTATGAGATTGTTTCATGACAGGGTTTTTATTTGCAGATTTTACCTTTTTTTTGGTTTTGAAAAACGTTTGAAAATTGTTTCAAAAGGTTCAACAACAACTTCCACTCAAATGTGAAACTTTGTTTTAAGAGCTACTTACATGAAACTCTGATGTCACAAGACAGGGCCATCTCCAAGCCCCCCCCTAATGCAGCTCCATCGATTGCAGCAATGGTTGGCATTGGCAGATTGCCTACAAGAGAAATAAAGATAAAGGAAAATGAGTGCAAAAAAAGAATTGTGTCTCCACAGCAGCCTGGATAAAGATGAGATGTTGAAATATGAGTATAGGCAATGATTTAGAAACCTTGCCTGCATTATGTAGTAGAATTATACTAATGAACCTTTATGTATGATAAGGGTATTTTAAATATGTGAATAAGATTATGCTACATATTGTTGTATTGTGAAGGACCTCCTGAGTAAACACACCTACCAAGTTCTGTTATCAGTGCTCTTGCCTTGGACACAAATGGGCCGACTTCACTTTGATGCATTTTTGCCCTTTCTTTTAGGTCTGCACCTGTAGGGAAAGAAACAGTCTCTGTGTTGGCAAAGGCCTGTGTTATAACTGTGTTCATCATATTTACGTTATAAAGTATATGTAGTTCATTAATTAATGATAACAAATTGTGAAATGAATTAAGGTTTGGCTGTATGAAATGGGAAGTTCATCTTTACCTGCACAGAATATTCCAGGGACTAAACTGCATATAATGACACTTCGTACTTTATTATTCTTTTTAACGTTATCCACAGCCTCGGACAACTGAAAAAATACAAGTACTGTTATAACAGGGGTGAAGTGGATTGTAGTCACAAATCTAAGACAAATGCAACATTTTACATTTCATAAAAAGGTATCAGTGATTAATTTTAATGCATTACCACAATAAATTTATCAAATATTGAGAAATGTATTTAAGAAGAAGCTTTTTTTTTATCATGTTAGTATAGTAAGTATAGTATGAATCCCAAAGGTATAGCTACTAGTATCTTTATACTTTATAGCTATATGAGTAAAAGTGAGTTAACAAACTGGATTAAAAACCTTAAAACACGTACCAGTTTCACCAGGTTTTTGCTAATAGCATTTTTGGATTTTGGTCTGTTGATTCCAAAAACAACAATACCTGAAAGATAAGAATTTAAAAACACAGGTTAAACTAAAAATAAACAAAGTACTACTCAAAAATCGAACCTAATTGATGGACGACAACTTATATTAACCCTCACTCCCATACGAGTATCCCCATGAAAAGCAAGGCTTAGACTGACAACATTAATGATTGTCCAATAAAAAGCCTAATTGCTATTGAGATTATGTAGACCAAAGGTCAACACATATGATGGCATGCATTATGTCTATGTGTACCCCCTTTTGTTTAATGATACATATCTTTAACAGCTCATTGTATCAACATTAAAGGACATTGCACTTGGGCTCCATTTTGAATGGGAAACACGAAGTGAAGTTTAAGTTCAAGGCTGATCGCGGATGCACTTTATGGAGCTATACATTGGAGAGGTGCCCAACAATGCCCTTGTTGGCACCAAGGCATAAAGTTATAAAGGC
>OOFG01001186.1:0-13835 GCA_900323295.1 Molva molva | reverse complement strand
CCAAGCCTAATTTCCCTGGGGTGTTATTCCTGTTGCTGTAACCCTATTATCATTCACGGGATGAAACAAACTCCGGAAACACGTCCACAACGGAGGGGAAAATAAACGGGACTCTTCCTACAGACCTAAAAAGCATGGCTCAGGGCTGTGTGTACGAGTGAGTGTTTAACGTCTCGTCACTTGTTATTCCTGTCGACGTGCTATAAATCATTTGCAGAGGCAGTTGGGAGGGAAAAGGGACTCTTCTCAGGTGGTCAGGATGTTAGACGCCCAGCCCAAAGGTTCTGGGTTCAAACCCCAATGTCCTTGGGGCATCTTTGAGCAAAAATCCTAACCCCTTCCTGTTAATTTATGACAAATTTGTTTTTATTAGTAATTTAGCATCCTGGACTTTATCCAATCACGTTGGATAAAAGTGTCTTTTAAATGATTGAAATCGTAAATGCACATACAAGAGTGTAGAAGCCTGTGTGCTTTCCCTCTCTTGTTTTTGCCATGTAAACGGTGGATGCAGCAAAAGTAGGAAATGCCAGGAGGAGTCATTAGTCGGTCGGTTGCCCCTTGTGTAAAGGGTATAGAGGGAGCAGCCAGCAGCAGAGAGGGACAGTGAATGAGAGTCCATGTGTCAACTCTTAGATTGTCAACTTAACCTCTCTTGAAACAATGTCCCCAAAACAACCACTGAAATGTTATGTTCCTAATTGGGCAAACTTTAGGTCGACAGCAGTGGGGCCATAATCCTGAACTGAGATTTGATTTGGATGAGACAAAAAGCACTGGTTTGTGTTCTTAATCGGAGGGTGGTTGGTTCAATGAATGAATGAATGGATGAATGAATGAATGAACCCATTATAGATTGACATGGATATGAATGAATGGATTTGTATGAATATCAATCCATAATGGATCATCCGCTCATTGAAACGACCACAACGGACACATTCCCCGTGGCATCAGAAGCTCATATTTATTATCCCACCATCTGGGCACTTTGCGCCATGGCCATAATAAACACAGAGATGAATACAGATGGTGGGGAATCTTTCGCTAATTACTAAGTACTGTGCCCCAATGATAATCGATTTGTCTCTGCCCAGGCGACGGCACCACTTCTGAACTTAATCATCTCGCGTGTGGAGAATTACAAATAACCAGGAAAAGAGTCCCTAACCGTGCTGTATTGTCTTTGAAACTGAACTGAAATTTGCGTTTTTGTGCTTTGGTACCCGTGGTATACTGTGTGAAGAATGAACTGCTTCTTCCCCAAATACAAATCTCATTTTTTTTGTGCCTGGATGGACAGGACAGTGAATAAGAGACAAGGGGGAGAAGGAATGACATGTGGCATTATCATGGCAGGGAGGAATCGAATACGGGTCGCCACGAGGCTTATTGCCATCATTACCTTGCAGGACGAGACAATCTCAAAAAAAGGTCTGTTTCTCCTGTTCCTCCTTACCTGGCGATGAGTCAGCCGCCCCGGCTGACTCATCGCCAGGTAAGGAGGAACAGGAGAAACAGACCTTTTTTGTATGACATAATATTCATAGTTCTTAGTCATGCCCTTCTTGCCAAGGGGTGCCCAACAGGTAGGCACGCCATATGTGTTATAATCATTCACAATTTAGTGTGGCTCTCCAGGGGACGATTCCCCAAATAATCTTGGCAAAGAATGAATTGAAGCAGGATGTGTGTCACTTTACAGACTTGTTTTTATGTTGTTGTTGTTGTTGTTGTGAAGAGCATCTTGTGAAGAGTTACTGTGTTAGAGGGCAGAACTCCTGCCTGATCAAAGCCAATTAGTTGCTACTGTCTGTGCCTCTGTGTGTCCATCTGTCAGCTGGATCGTGTCTGTCTGTCTGTTTCCCTGTCGATCTTTCCATCCTCCTGCCCGTGTAATGTTTGCGTCACTGGGTCTAAATGTATGGATTAGCACTTTATTTTTCAGCAAGACTCCTGTGGAGAAGAATAAAATCCTGCTCTAGAGATGTTTGGAAACATCCAGAAACACATCCCAAAATAGCACTATACAGTCCATACAATTCGACATAGATACCCCTTAATACATGGATGTAAATGTAATCCGTTACATAATAATAATATATTGATGGGCATGGCTTTTCAATTGCTAAATGGCGTGGATCAGGCAATTCTGCGTATGAAATGGGATTTGGGAATTATATAGCCGCCTTAATAGTTTTCCTAAAATTTGCGCATTATCTGTGTTATATGAAGGCCCAATTATGACGCCAAGTAAGATGTATACGTAACACTCTACACGCCAATTACCAAAAGCCGTATGTGATTCCAACCCTGTACATTGGGGAGTTGACATTGCTTGATTTTCCTCTAAAGACATGGCATCGCTTTTTCTGTTGACGTGTAACTGACACATTTTCACACAACTGACACCTTATTGATGAAGTAAAGCATCTCACGTCAAAATAAAAGCGTGAGAGATACAAACAAACACATACTAGACAGGAACCTAAATCATTTATACATAATGGAGAGCATACTCTGTCAATAGAATGACAAAACAAATCCAAGGATTAAAGTCAAAGCTTTCATGTGGAAGCTCTTGTCTATCACAAATGGTGGATCGTTTCATTTGGGCTTTTAGAAAGTAAAAGTCGCGGCATAATATTGCTCAGCTCTTGTACTGAGCCTGCTGATATCATTAGTCATACCTCTGGGTTTGGGGCTAATTAGTAGAACCAGATGGTTGACTCAAACTACTGGGAGGGACTTTTACTTTGGCGAAACAACCTCTGCTCTTCAAAAATGCAGTTCCACAAATTCAGCGGGAGGCCATCTACCTCAAATATGTCAATTTATTTGTATTTGTTTAGCTGTGTGACCCTAAACAACAGCTGTTAATAAGGTGGCTAATACTTCCTGCAAGTTTTCATGTCACGATATCTCGTCAATTCAAAACAAAAGTAATAACAATCATAGCAACGACTGGTAAACATGGACGGGATGCCAAACAAGAAACGAATGCATGCAACATAACTATACGGCCAATGTGTAATGTGTATTTAAATGTTATTAAGTCACTAGTACTGTGCACTGTAACTGCTGCATCAACAGAAGGAAGGGAAGCAGCGGTTTTAATTTGGTGTTTACTACATTACCAATAGCGGTATTCACAGTGGGGCAGCACATGGAAATGTCACATGCAATTAAAAAAGAATCCGGCAGCTCAGTCCCTAAATAATTCAGACAAAAGCGCACGATCTGGAAATCGTTCTCTCCCTCCGAATGCTGCAACGCTAACCATTTGCCGGCTTCTAATTCCGCCCGTGAGAAACGATGGAAATGTTATCACCTGCCATTTCTATAACGTATCTCTTCTTGTGTCAGTCTGAGGCCCCATTGTTTTATTATTCAGACAGAGCAGTAGAAAAAGATAAAGTGAACGAATGGAGAATTAGGAGGCAGCAGGGGATAGAGTAGGAGAAGAGAGTAGAAGCTTTCAATCCAATCCACAAGTAGATCAGCTTGGGTCCTGATTATTGTGTGGTGACTGCTGAGAATGTCTGTATTTCTTTCTTTGTTTGCCTGAATCCGGGTGTTTTTTGGGCAATGTAACCACTGAAAGATGTTTATTTTAGTGATATGAAACTAATCTCAATAACACGTCGTCGGTAAGGTTATAACTGAACTGTGGTATTTCACTAATGTTCTTCTTAGGAGTAACTAAAAAAAGTAACAATTAGAATCCCAATCTCAGCTGTAAACTTTAAGCAGAAGGAACACACTTTTTTTTTTTTAAGATTTATTTTTGCATTTTTAATGCTTTATGATAGTGTGAGACAGACAGGAAGGTATGGGAGAGAGAGGGGAAGACACGCAGCAAAGGACCACAGGCAGGAATCGAACCCGGGTCGCTGGGGTAAGGCCTGAGCCTTCAATGGTACGCGCTCTACACAGTGAGCCACCAGGGCGCCCCAGAAGGAACACACTTAATAAAAACCAATTGCTAATAGAAATCAAATAATAGCCTCAATTGTACAACAAGCTAACAAGCAGAACTGGTGAGGACCAGTAGGTACAGTAGGCAATTTAATTCACCCGCAACTTTGTTTGTTTGTTTCTTCAAGCAGCGCCGACCGTCAGAACGGGCACATGCGAGGTGGTGGCGTTGCACCGCTGCTGCAACAAGAACAAGATCGAAGAGCGCTCGCAAACCGTCAAGTGTTCCTGCTTTCCCGGCCAAGTGGCAGGAACCACAAGAGCTGCCCCCTCCTGTGTGGATGGTACGTTCCAACGGCATTTTTATGTGTATTTTCTCTGTTGATGGTTTGTTCCAACTGAATTTACCCATGTACTCTCCCTGTCTCTCTTCCTCATTTTCTTTTGGTTTATTGTGTTTCTCAGGATTGTTAGAGCCTAGTTTTGCTGAGTTCAACGTTTAAAGTGTTGAGTATGATACCACATAGCACAAAAGTGTTTGAACTCGCTGTTATCTGTAACATAAGGAATGTTCACTATCAATTCCCAGATACTTTTCAGATTTTTAGCAACCTATTGATCGACTTATGTGACTGCCTACTGCCGACTTTGAAGTCAATGACTCAGAGTGTCTCTTAGCATGCTAATACCTCAGGCCAGCAACTCCGCAGAAACAGCCACTTCAATTTGGATTGAAAAGTATGGGGAGCCAGCTAAAGTCCAGACCCAATCCCGTCTGACCTATTCCTTGACATTTTCGTATTGACATTCTCTGCAAATTAGAGCGATGCGCCAGTGGCCTCTTTAAAGCACTCCATGGGTGATCACAGAGGGAAAATGAGCAGCACTTAACCTTTTAATTATTCTCTCTTTTACCTTGCTGCTAATCTGTGTGAGACAATCTGCCGTCAAGGTGAATCTGACTCAAAAACAGCTTCACGTCACACAAAAAGGCATTAGGACTGCAATGATTTTGAAACAAAAGAAAAGTGTCACTATTGGTACAAATGTAATCATGCCATCTTGGCTAAAGCCAAGACACCAAATATCGAATAGGCACTCAGTGAGATATGTGTACTTTTCATCCCCCTTAACACACTTGAAATGACCAAAGTCTTTGATCTTCCCTCCTCCTCCTCCAAAACCCGGCACTTAAAAATTGTTGATGGCCTAGTGTACCACTTTAGCTTAATCACTAACACGGTTGAGATCCGATTATTGATTCTTTGTACGAAAAATGGGGTGTTGGGCGAAATGATAGGGAGTCCTTCACAAAAACCTATAATTTTGATAATTTATATCTATTTTTCCGTGTGGAAGAGCCAAGTCATCTGTGACAATCTGTAATCAATATTGTAATATCATGGGAGAGTGGAGCTTTGTTACAGGCCCTAGTTGTTTTTTGACATTACACACAATCCACGCTTGCTCAAATTTCATCCATTGCATCCTTTTAAAAATTCAGCCCATTTCCTAAAGCGCATCCTCAATTAAATTAACTGACTGAAAGTGTGATGTAAATTAAAGCGAAATTCAAAGTAATCGCTGTGTGACAGTGTGGTTTTGATTTCCATGTTGGTATATTCTACTGACAGTGTTGGCGTGATGGACAAATAAAAGGAGATTTCTCGTCCTGTCTGCTGCCCCGGCGGGCACAATTAACTACGCAAGCACCGCATCCCCACCCACCACCACCAACACCATCAATCTAGCTGCTTATGCGTTTTGACACAGATTCTGATGGAAGTGATTTGAATCAGGAAAATTCAGCTCAATGGTTTTATGAATTTACAGAAGATGCTTTGAAGAGGGAGGGCCATTTCATGCCGTCTTAAAGCGATGTCGGGTTGTTTTGTGTCTTCTCAGCCTCCATAGTGGAGCAGAAGTGGTGGTGTCAGATGCACCCATGTCTGGACGGAGAGGAGTGCAAGGTCCTCCCAGACTTCAAGGGATGGAGCTGTGCCACGGGGAACAAAATAAAAACCACCAAGGTAAGTTAGGGTAGTAGTCACCCCCCTCCACCCTGTCACCAAAAGCCGCTAACTAGCTAGCCACCCAACAGTCGCTAGCTAACTAGCTAGCCACCCAACAGCCGCTAGCTATCTAGCTAGCCACCCAACAGCCGCTAGCTATCTAGCTAGCCACCCAACAGTCGCTAGCTAACTAGCTAGCCACCCAACAGCCGCTAGCTATCTAGCTAGCCACCCAACAGCCGCTAGCTATCTAGCTAGCCACCCAACAGCCGCTAGCTATCTAGCTAGCGACCCAGCAGTAACAATCAATCAACAGTCGTGAGCTAGCCAGCCAACCAACTATCACCCAACTGTCGCTAGCTACAGTAGCTAGCAGCATGTTCCCCACTTGTTGGTTCTCCCTTTTAATGCAGCGCCGCTGTGGGTCCAAGGTCAACACGCTTGAGTCTCTGGTTACTATTATCTTCCCTGCCATTACTTTAAAATGCCTCATGTTTGCAGTCACAGCACGGGCCCCCAGGGGCCTATAAACCAGGGGCCGGCATGTCGCCTCGGCGCTTCCAGGCCATTTCGAGCACCCAAACTGTCCATTTGCTCACCCTTGCCCAGCTTGCTTTTAACGTGGTAACGCGATGCCTGTATCCTTCCTGTGTTATGACGACCCCTAGACTTGGGTTCTGCCTCCCTCTGTGTGTGCTTAATTATTAAAGATGTCCTCCTCCTACCTGCCTGGTCTGGGGGCTGGAGCCTCGATGTATTGATCCAGAGGGTTTGACAGTAGCCCTATTTGAACACGGCCCTAGTGTTTGGCAGTTATTTATTTATTTGAGTTATTTTCCTTTCTTCATTCGAGCTGACGTATTGATACATTGATCAACCGTAATGACCTCAAGCAAGTGTTAATTTCGCCATGTATGAAATCTAAAACGTGTTTCGTTTTTTTTCTCCTCTTGTTCTTCGTCTTAATCTTCCTCAACATGACTCATCGGGAAAGATATCGCCTGACCGAGACCAGCTATGGTAACCTTGGGGGACACTAAGCACGTTTCAAGGTGATAAATACCTTTAATTTGTTCTACGTTATGAATTATTTTAATATTGTCCACGTCAGGGCTCATTATTGTCATTGAGTTCTTAATATGAATGCGAGGAAATAGCTTTGTATTCATTATAACAAAATTTTCTTCCCTTAAAATGGCTAACACACGTATGATAAATAAGAATGAGGAATCATGCAATTGTCACGTGTGCCGCAACATTAGTGATTGCTGTCAAGTTGACTTATATTATATATTATATACATATTATAATGCCCGGTACAAGAAGCAGAACAATCTATCTAACAATCTAAGAACTATCTTTCATCTCACAGATGCACACACTCCCAGACCTCTTTTACGTTAACAACAAATTAATAAATCGACCTATGTGTCAAATTCAAAACAGAGGGAGACTGACATTTCAAGAACATGTATCATGTAACATCTTGACTCATATTTAAGCAGTTCAAAAATAAACACAATATAGATTCATCCAATCCTATGACGTTAACGACATGACTGTCCAGACCAATAAACTCTGAGTTTTAGCTCAGAAGTTTGAAGAGAGGAAGAATAAAGGCATAGGTGACAAAGCACCCAGGTAACACATACAAGAATAACAGTCAGATTCTCCTTCAGTAGTGCTATGATTTCCCTTTAGCACCATTAGCAAGTGTCTCTAGAAAAATCCCGCATAGAATTCCCTCCCTGCGCCTCTCGATGCTCTTGCATGGCGACTCTGCTCTTTGTGTTTTTTCGCGATGAATTATTCTCAAATTAGCACTACATTAATCACAGTGACAGCTCAGAATGTAAATGACACTGTAAAGCGGGTGGTGGTGGAGATGGTGGGCTGTGTATCAAGGCCCACGCCTTCGGTTTAAATGTATGCAAAGTGGAGCAGCAACCTTAATCTGTGTATACCGCTGCTTCTTTTATATGATTATGGAGCGGCTCCAATATAAAGTTTGCTGAAGCCCGCTTGAACTGTTTTGCCTGAGCGTGTGTGCGTGTATGTTGTCTGTGTGTGTTGCTTAATGCAATAGAAGATGATTTATATTTTGTGCCGCCTAGTTTTTTTCCTTCGCTCTGGCTTTGTTCAGTGTCAAATTCCTCTATGTGTGAATTAAACCAATGAGCATGTCCGCACGTTCTGTTACGCTCTCCTCGCGGCTCACTCTTTGCTAAAGTTCAGTGTTGACGGGTGACAAGTTTCAACTTGATAGCCAGCTGTCCTCTTGTCTGTCTGTCAAACCCCTAGAGCTAGCTGGCGAAGCATTAGACTAGCTAGCGGAGCGCTAGGATAGCCAGCGGACATTGTTGTCAGTGGGCTGGGGGTGTTACGCGCGTGCCTCTGCTCTTCTACAGAACACGTCGAGCCGAGAAGCTGTCAGTCAGCGAGAGGGAGCTTCAAGACGGGCAATTTAATCTCCAGCAAAGATCCGTGGGGCCTGTCAGCTTTAAACGCCGAGAGGAAAACCACCATTTGTGGGATGAGGCTAGCTCTGCCCCCGCCCGTTTATCACAGTGAACAAACAGTAGCTGGGGTAGTGGTTTGTTTTCTTCAGTGGGTTTTTCCTAGTCCTACATGACTTATTGAAATACGTAATGCTTCCGTATTTATTCAGTGGTAGATGTTCCACGGTACAATTCCCCAGTCATGCATTTAAACTACTTTTAGTTGTTTTGTAAAATGGTAGCTAAAGTTCTTCTTCATACAGTAATCCTGCGTCAGCACTTTCCCCTCAGCTCCTAAGTGCTTCACCAGTGCATATTCTGTGATTTTATCATAAGTTAAATTAGCATATTTCAAAACTCTCCCATTTAGTTGTCTATTATTACTGTGGACAAACACCCATTTTTTTATTGGAAGCTATAGTGTGAAGCATAAGTCCATTTAGTAGTATTAAATAGAAAACTGAATTTAACAATGACTGCCTTCATAAAATGACAGTGGAAGTAAGTAGAAAATGATAGGATAAAATATATAGGGATTAAATACAGCAAAAAAAGCCACGCTGTTCAAATTGAATTACATGGGAGGCACTACAAAAGGAATATAATTATTTTCTTACATCAACACCTCTGTGCGCTTCCCCAAACTTGATTATTATACCTATTGTTGCTGTTTGGGTCCTGCTAGAGTCAAGGAGAATGAACCCTTTTTGAGTTGTGCTGCCATACCGACAGAAAGTAATTTGGTTGGTATCTGAGCTTCTTTTGTTTGGCCACCGAAACCTACCCTTGATTTTCTTTGATTAAGCATTTGATTTTCTGTGTGAAAATTGTATTCAAGACTTTAGTACCACATCGAAATAATAAACTGAAATAAATTGACAATAAAAAAGAGTTGTTGTTTTTCATTTGAGAATAAATAATGTATGCTTCTGATCCAAACATAATTATGACGCCCACGTGTCTTATTAGTACTTACGTACGTACTTTACATGTTAGTGGTTGGATGTTTTAAAAATAAATCCTTGGAAATGTATGTTTTCTGAATCTTTTCTTTTTATTTAATCGACTAATTTTTATTTATTTATTTCTTCAGATGGAATCTAAGGCATCTTCAACAAAAGCAGGACAGCAGATCGAGGCAAGGACATTTCGGTCCAACAGAGAGCTTGCTCTCATTTTGGGACTACAGTTACTCCTTATAAAAAAAACTTTGAATTATTTAACTGAAACCACCAGTCGACGTCTACGCTGAGCTGAGAAAAAATGGATTAATCCGATACTACACTGATTATTTAGTCGACGGAGGCTTTCATTTCGAAAGTGCATATAACAATCGCCACTACGGACAATAGGACGTCTTTTAATCCTCTTGTATTGTACTGCTTGTAGTTAAATACAATGGTGACTTTTGCCTATATGTTAATTTATAGAGTAATATATTTCCTTTTTTAAACACACAACCAGGGTTGCAGAATAAAAAATGACATCCATTTTGCATATATTATCCTTGGTTGGACTGTATGAGATATCACAAAAAACATGAGAGTATTTGATCATTTAAAAATGATGAAAATATAATAAGGCACATCTTATCATACTTACGCATTCAAACTGTATTACTCACAAAGCCCTGATAGCCTAAACATTAGTTACAGTTGGACCTTGATCTATGATCCATTCTACCAGAGCTATCGATTACAAAATAAACCAACTGATTAGAGAGTTTGAAGTAAATCATAAATACACAGATCCTAAGCTTTGTTCATGATAATTATACACACCCACATAAGATATATATACAGTAATTAATTTCAGTAGTGCAATTGTACCACTTTGTAATATACTTGTACACTGTAATGTACAAGGTTCCATGCGCCGACATTTGAGTTAAATCAGCTTAACGCTAACCCCAGTTAATTAATCAGTTCCTGCTCATTCTGCCCAATATCTTTGTCATATAATGTTTGAGTGTGGAGCCCAATGCCTTGCTGTAAATTAAATCAAAATTCAGTTAATGCTCACCTCAATATGGGTTGGGTAATTGTGGGGTGGGGGGGCTTTTGATGTCATTTAAAAATATAGATATATTTTTAGGGACAACTCAAGCTTGTGGTGCTTTTTCTTTGTTTTGTTTTTCCTTCCAGTATATATCGCTGTCACTTCCTGTGTCTGTGCGAGTGACATCCTTCTCAATAAAGTATGGTTGTGTAACAAAATGGACTGGCATTCATTCGAGTATTGCTGTTTTACTGATTGACTTTTGATTATTATTTCCTTTTTCTCAATTTACCATTGAATTCCCTTTGTTTTGCTGCCTGAACACTTCAAACCAAGGTAAGTGTATTTGTAGCTATACACAGAGGCAATAAAAGGTGCTTTACACTAAAGCAATAAAGATAGGGATTACCAAGACAAATAGAAACATAGTCAAAATGTACCCTCTAGTTTACATTTATCTTAGAAATTAGTTAGATATTGAGGTTTAAATGAGGTTATAGCTTACGAAACAAGCGAGTTAATATGGCACATAGTCAACAATGTATAAGTCAAATTTGACCTATGCATGTTATTGGTTAAAGAGGGGAATTTGATAGAGCGAGAGGTTCCATGACAAGAAAATAATACAGGATCTAATTAAAAAACAAAAAACTATTCAAGGACAATAGTCAGTGATGATCAGGGGTTAAGATTCATCCCCTGAATCCTCAGAACGGCATGCAATGACATTTTAGCGGTGGAATATTAATGTTTTGAGGGGGCTCCTCAGAGAGAGAGCCTCTCCACATTTCCTTGGGGTTCCGTTCTGTGTTGAGTTTGGGTTGAAACGTGGTTCTACAGCTTCTGAAAACTAAACTTCTAAAGACATGTACCGCTTTTTGGAGAAGCATAAAGGGTGTGTGTGTGTGCATGTGTGCGTGTGTGCATGTGGGCGTGCATGTGTGTGTTCGTGCGTGCGTGTGCATGTGCCTACGTGCGTGTGCGTGTGTGAAGAACTCCAATGGACACTGCCTTATGCATAGTTAACTGTAATTTGCTCCCACCTCACACTGCCCCAAACCAGTGAAAGCACAGAAAAAACATGTAGAAAGTAGACCTTTATAGGTACCAAAGATGTGCAGATTTATTTCAAGACCCCAAAGGGAAATTTAGTCTATTGCCCTGCTGGATAACTGCTTATTAGAAAATCTACCACTCTTGTCATAAAGGGATGTGGCTATACATAATACTGTTATTCCATTAAGAGCCTAAATTATCGTTACTGGAGAGAAGGGAAAAAGAGCTAAAATTACAGTTCAGGTTGTGGATTTTCCTGCCCATTTTATCCCCCTCCTGTTATCTTTCAAGTTTGAACGTTTCTCTTCTGGGAAATTATGGTGGAGCAGCTGGAGTTAAGGCAAGTTTAAGGACATGGCCTGCGTTATTTTCTGTCATCCTTGCAATTAATTTATCTATCTAATTTACCTATCTGTCCGTCCGTCTGTCCATCCATCCATTCCCTATCTACAGTATCTCCATTCATTTATCTCTTATTTATTTATCTGTCTGTCTGTCTGTCTGTCCATCCATCCTCTTTGTACAGTATCTCCATCCATCCATCCTCTTTGTACAGTATCTCCATCCATCTATCCATCTATCCATCCTCTTTGTACAGTATCTCCATCCATCTATCCATCCTTTGTACAGTATCTCCATCCATCTATCCATCCTCTTTGTACAGTATCTACATCCATCCTCTTTGTACAGTATCTACATCCATCTATCCATCCTCTTTGCTCAGTATCTACATCCATCTATCCATCCTCTTTGTACAGTATCTACATCCATCTATCCATCCTCTTTGTACAGTATCTACATCCATCTATCCATCCTCTTTGTACAGTATCTCCATCCATCTATCCATCCTCTTTGTACAGTATCTCCATCCATCTATCCATCCTCTTTGTTCAGTATCTCCATCCATCTATCCATCCTCTTTGTTCAGTATCTCCATCCATCTATCCATCTTTCCATCCTCTTTGTTCAGTACCTCCGTCCAACCCCCCAGTCTTATCTCCCCTCAGCTGGTTTGTTAATGCAGACAATGTGTTAATGGTGCTGCGCATTCCCAACAAGAGGTGTGGAGTCTTCTGAGTCAACATACTGATTGGGGTCATTTAACACATTTCAGTTGATATAGTATAGTAACTATTTTAATGGACCTCATTACAACCATTTGAAAATTGGAAGACTGAATGTAGTAAATTAATCTGCTAATCATCATACACCAACACATTTTCCAGTAATTAGTCAGTTGGACATGATATTTTTCACATTTATCTTTTTCTTATTTTCATAAGAAAGATTGGGGCCAGTATGTTGTTTTGCCTTGCTTGTGAATACCATGTGTCCGCATAATATAACCACCTAATCATGCTATCATTCATTTATTTTTTAAATACAATTAATATGGGTCAATAGATGATGCAGATTAATGTCAGGTTGATATCAATCCGTCCCATCTATAGACACACATTAAAAGCATTGTGAAATGGCTAATGTGGTGATAATGAGTATGAGACAGATGTTTTTGATATCAGCATTTGGGAATCCCTTCTAGAGTTTGTGTTTTAAAGTGGATCGAACATTGTGTGCCGCATTTCTCCATACTTAACTGAGATATCAACACAGTAATAGATAGGTAGGTTGACAGGATGGTCGCAGCAATACAAATCACCGGTCTGCTCTCAGAAAAGTTTCTCTCAGACTCATTATTACCATAGTGTACAAGGTAAAAGTAAAGCAGAGATGCAAAGAGACATACCTGTCAAAATACATCAACACAGTGATGCGTGGGGAGGTGGGCAAGACGGTCACAGCCACACAAATCACTGGTCTATAAAAATAATACAAGATATCATTTTTCCCCTCTCAGAAATACATAATAACATTTTCATGGTCTGCACTCGTAAAACAGCAGCACTGGAATCCAACACACATAACATAAAAATGTACATCAGGTAAATAATAATAGAAAACGAATTACAATGTAACCGCACTGAAGCTACCTCTATATTATATAGAAATGTACATTAAAGAAATATATATAATATAGGACTGTATAATAAAATAATATATATATATTATATATTATAAATATAGTTATTAACATATCGTTTTCATTCGCATGGAAACTGAACCTAACTTGCATTAGCTAGCTAGCTAGCACAACTTGCAGCACGTGACCATACTAATAAACAGACTCACAAAAATGACATTCATCTTGAAAATAGAAACATGTTGATGAAGATACTGAGGGTCGTTTAACGAAAATTATAATACTATCATCACGTGGGAAACATTAAGTGTTTGTAAACGTTTATTAACACAACATTAGGATATATATGCTACAGACCTGCTGTCAAAAGTT
>OOFG01001182.1:0-14764 GCA_900323295.1 Molva molva | reverse complement strand
GGCGGTGTACCACTGGACCATCCCCATCATAGTGTTCAGCAGTCTCGCCCTGGGGGGGGGAGCCCTCACCTTCCTTCTCCCAGAGACCCGGGGCGTAGACCCGCCAGACCTCCTGGACCAGATGGAGGCCATGGACCAGGAGGGCAAGGAGAAGACGGACGACGGCTCGGGTGAAAAGGCCAAGACCAAGACGTAGCAGGATTGTGGGCCGACGTTTGAATGTTTGACATTGTTAAAGGGCCCCTAGGCTGATAAGTCATTACAAGGCATTTGAAAAAAGGGAGCCTTTACTTTGTCGTGTCATGAATGTTGAAATGATGAATGTGTACAGATTGTCCTGTTTTGGACAACTAAAGATCGGACACTTATTGTGTGCAATAACCGTAACTTGAAGTAGGGATTATGAGACCTTTTGGCGACACAGTGTCATTTCCAATCATACAACAGTAAGGGTATCCCTTCACAATAAGAGTACATTAATGAACCATTCATTAACATTATTTATTGCAGTAATAAGCATTGTTATTTAGCATTAACATACGGGTTAGGGTTGGAGCTAGGGTTAGTGTTAGGATTAGGGTTAACTATACATGTATTTCTCCACTTTACAGGTGTTTCTAATAACCGTTAATTACATTAACGATTGTTGGAGCAACGCACTGTCTGATCAAGCTGTTACCTCATTGGAATCCCTTACCCTTGCCACCATAACGTCCGTCAACAGACTCTTATTTCACTGGTTGCACAATAAATGGAAACATACAGATAAATGAACATAATACGAAGCAGCTGGCCTGCGGTAACATGTAGATACTATTGAAAGCTTTTGTGCAGTAAAATGTTTATGTGTTGCTCGGTAACAGTCCGGTTGCAGATCTGTGTGTCGACGGAGCCAAATAAATGAGTAAATAAACAAACAAATCATAATCTGTTGTCGCTTATTACTGTTAACTAATAAATGGCGCTGTGACTATCTTCGACACTCGGCCTGGGCCTCGTACTTACGACCGAATCACAGCCGTGCTGATATACAGTATTACAGCACTGTGATATTGCTTAAATAAGTATAGGTATAGTACTTGTACTTGTCTATTTGTTCTCTAACAGGTCCAGTTGTAATGGCAATACATAATGGCAATATACAAAGGGATCAAACCACTGAAGGAATTGAGGGACAATGCGATTCTATTTACATCAAATTTTATTGCAACTTAAACATTTAATTTGTTTGTTGGAACATTGTGTTTGCTATATATTATTGTTATCATTTATTATTGTGTAGTATATAAATCATTAATGTATAATGTTAAATTTAGATTTCAATGTATATTTAAATAATACATTTTGTTATGAAATGCTGTTCTCATTTGGCACTATAAATCTTGCAAAAAAAATGGTATATTGAATAATTGAAAGTGTACAGTTAATTTACATTATGGTTCAAAGCAGTGGTCTCCCACCTTGGTGTTGGAACCCCAAGGTTAGGGATGCACTGGTTAAAAGGTTAAAAAACAACATTCAATTGCATGACACGTTACTGATTCGATGGTTGGCTATCCATTTCATTTAATACCTGTGTAATTCCGTGATAACCGTTTTAGATTTCGCTACAAAATATCAACGCCTAACTAGTTTTAGCCAAACAAGTCATCCATCCAGCTATTGTTTGGAGCAGGATGATCCGATTTTTGTACAGCGCTACTGCCAAGATCACCTAAAAAGTCTGTTTCAGTGCTGCTGATTGCTTGGTTTCCTGCCTCTAGTGTTAAAATGTCACTAATTAAAAGGTTGCTCTGTACTGGTTGGTCTGTAATAGATGAGGAGTCTAAACCTAGAATGTCGCTCACGGTACCAGAGTTTGTCGCACTGGGCAGCTGGAGTGTAAACATATCTGCCCCACTTGCGGAGGGGTCGCTAATCCCAAAGATATCATCTGAAAGCTGGAAGCCGGTGGAAGCTTCAGGAAAACTCAGATCGAAGATATCGCCTGCTGGTGGTGCCGAAAAAGCACTGTTCCCCGAACTGAAGATATCAAAGTCCGGCAGGACATCCGGTTGTCCTGTCTGAGAGTTTGATCCAAAACTCCAAGGATCTGTGCCGGAGGGACTTTCATGCCAAGCTACAGGCGTGGGATCGGGGCCTACGAAGGGTTGAACTGTGATGCTCCCGATGACCCCTTCGTTGTCAGCTGTGTTGTGTTGATACATCTCAAACGGGTCAGTGAATTCAGCAGGAGTCTCGTTGGTCAAACCACCGTGGCCCAAAGAGAGGCCGAAGATGTCATCGGTGGTGGTGGTGGTGGTGGAGGTAATAATCTGCTGATTGTCTGAAGAACCAAAAGGATCTCCAGTTTTCTGAGGAGTCACATGGTCCACAATGGAAGGTGATCTGTCACAAATGGGTCCTGCCGCAAACTCTGGTACATCAACCACTTGACTTTGCAGGATAGGGACAGATGTGTCTGTATCACTTGGACTGATAAATGATTGGTCAGGCCCAGAACTAGAAAAGTCATCGCTGGTGGTGGTGGTGGAGGTAATAATCTGCTGAGTGTCTGCAGAACCGAAAGGATCTCCAATTTCCTGAGGAGTCACATGGTCCAAATTTGAAGATGATCCATCACAAATTGGTCCTGCCACAAACTCTTGTCCATCAACCACTTGACTTTGCGGGATAGGGACAGATGTATCTGTATCACTTGGACTGATAAATGATTGTTCAGGACCAGAACTAGAAAAGTCCTTTATAATGCTTTGAGGTTCCTCCTGAAAGGGGTCATCTGAAATAGACTGGCTGATGGACCCATGAGGATCTTTTATCATCTCTTGCACAACAGTAGAGGTATTATGAGAGACTAACATGTCATGTTCAATCAGAGATGGATCCAATGTCTCACGGCCCTGTGGATTATCGAATAGGTTTGTATTTTCAGTATTTTCTGCACTCGCAATGTTTGGTTTTCCTCCACCATCATCTTCAGTTGTAAAAATATCAACTATTGCTCTGCGTTGTGGATTGGCAAATAGGCTCAGATCAATTGTCTCATGTGAGTCCAATATGTTATGTTCAAGAGATTCTTCAGCTGTTTCACTGCTTTGTGGATTGGCAAATAGGCTTGTGTTTTCTACCCTGGCATCTTCAATAACAGAAAGGTCAATTGTCTCATAGCTCTGTGAATTTGATTGGGCATTATCAACTAGGTTTGTACTATCAGTATTTTCTGCACTGGAAATGTTAGTTACGTTCTCTTTTTCTTCACCGGCATCTTGAGTAGCTGAAAGATCAATTGTCTCATGTGAGACCAACATGTTATGTTCAAGAGATTCTTCAGCTGTTTCACTGCTTTGTGGATTGGCAAATAGGCTTGTGTTTTCTACACCGGCATCTTCAATAACAGAAAGGTCAATTGTCTCATGGCTCTGTGGATTTGATTGGGCATTATCAACTAGGTTTGTACTATCAGTATTTTCTGCACTGGAAATATAAGTTACGTTCTCTTTTTCTTCACCGGCATCTTGAGTAGCTGAAAGATCAATTGTCTCATGTGAGACCAATATGTTATGTTCAAGAGATTCTTCAGCTGTTTCACTGCTTTGTGGATTGGCAAATAGGTTTGTATTATCTGTATTTTCTACACTACTCATGTGTGGTGGACATTTTGTGTTTTCCCCACTGGTATCTTTAATAGCAATGGCAATGGTCTTTAATGGTTCATCTGTTTCACTGCTTTGTGGATTTGCTTGTGGATTGATGATTAGATTTGTACTTTCAGCAGGTTCTAGGCTGGCACTATGGGCTGAAGATGTGATGTCTGATTGGTGATCAGCTGTGATGTCACTTCTTGGTGGTTTGAGTGGTGGGGGTACCTTTGTGATGTCAAATGAATTCCGAGCAGTAGCATGTGTATCTTCTTTCATCTCCTTCACTGCTTCTTGTTCAGAGAGTGACTCTAGCCATTTGCCCTCATCCTTTGCCATTTCTTTTGTCATTCCTCGGTCCCTGCCTTTGGATTTTTCTTCTGTTTGAATGGCTACTTTTCTTTCTTCTACTTTCTGAGATTTTGTGTGTTCGATCCTCTTCTCTGTTGACGACTGGAGGAATTTTCCCAGGATTCCACCAGCTTTGATCACACTTTCACTTCCACCGGATGTGAGAAGTTTAGACAGAGGACTCTTTCCCTTGGACCAAGAACCCTGTTTTATGATCTTCTTGTCATTCGGTTTTGCAGGAGAATCTTTCAGAGAATTAGATTTCTGAATAACGTTCTTCACGCCTGCGGCAGTTTTCTGCGGCAAAGCTCCTTTTTCGGTCGTAGATGTGCTCTTTTCAGAAGTCCTCTCTTCGCTATCCAAATGTCCTTGTTGGTGTTCCATTTTGTTTTGTTTTGCTGAATCACTGTGACACACAGATTTATCTTCCGTATCATCTAATATCTTGGGCGTCTCTTGGGTGGTCACTTCCGTCTCATCATTGGTTGAATGGACAATCACATCATCTGTCTGTGATTCGCCCTTCTCTTGGTTCAAACTGGCATGAATGTCTTCCTCGCTCTTTGGGATTTCTTGACGAGTTTCCACATTGGCACGCTCTTGATCTGAAGTGTTGTTTGCCTTTTCATTGTGTCTGTGTTCATAAGGGTTTTGGATTATCTCATTGTCTACCTGGCCTTGGCTGGATTCAGATTCTGAAATTTCTTCCTCTTCTGAACACAGCTCTGAGGATGACTGGCTGCTTTGATCAACATCAGGGGCAAACCGTACGGTTTTCTTAGTTTTACTTGGAGTACTTTTCTGGTCTTCAGTAGTAGAATGATCAATGTTTATGGTGGTGGCCTTCATAATTAAGTCCTTTGTATTATGTTCAGTGATAGCCATGCCCTTTCCTAGGCAAGGTGAAGAAGAATCCACCACGGTTGAATCAATGTCTTCTTTAATGTCTTTAAGTTCCTGTTTATTTGAAAACGTAGAGGAATTTGTCTTCTTCCACTGTAGATTATCAGGTGACTTAATATGCTGCGCTCGTATTGGTTTGTTGACACCTGAAACTGAGGACCTTGAACTCCTTGAACTTCTTTCACCCTCTGTTTTCTTGAGTTGTCCCCTAGCCATCTTCAATTCTTTCTTCTCAGTGTCATTATATTTTGAAGTCAAAGTAGTATCTGAAAAAGCAGGGGTTTTCCCATTTTCTGGTATTTTGTTTCTACCGGAGGTTATATATGACTGCTGTGCGACACTACAAATTGTTTGTTTCCTTTCCAGAGGCCAAATTATCTTCTTCCTGTCCCTAATATCAATGGGTTGCTTTACGCCCAATTGATTTTTGGAGCCTGACTTGGTGGCTAAAACATTACTGTTGGACTCTAAGCCCTCAGCCACATTTGACTGCAACTGTGTTATTTTAGGAACTTTCTTGGCATCGGGTTCATCTGTTTCAGTGTTTTTCTGAAGCCAACGGTCTTTGTGTTGCATGTGTCCGAACCCCTCATCATAGTTTCCCTTCCTTTTGAATAGTTGTTGGTAGTGAAAGATGCAGTAGAACTCTCCGTAAAGAGACGAGTAGTTGTGCAAGCTGCAATTAAATAAAGCATAGTTTTGTTAAGAATGTATGAATTTAAAAGCTGATGGATAGGGAATGATTTGAATGAATGATTTGATTTATCGATTTACAAAAGACACTTTACTTGAATTTGTTCACATGGTAATTGAACCATAACATTTACATAAACTAACGATTTTGATTTAGTATCAATATGTAGAATAATCGTAAACAGTAGTCCAGAGAGAATTTTATCTTTCAAATTGATTTACAGTAGACTTATTTACAGTAGCTTATTTGATTAAGATTAGAAGTTAATTATATGTCTAGAAGTCTCACCTCAGTTTCTTTTGACAGTGTCTACAGCAGAAACACTTGTTGTGCAGGATAAGTTTATTGGCCACCATTTTCTCCATTGGGTAGACTGGTTTCAAACAGGCTGAACACATTTCCTTTGCGGGAAGCTGGAACTATAGGATGACAACCTTTGTTTAGCTACTTCTGCTAAAAGTTTAAGTCATTCAGAATGTCCTGTCATATAAAAATAACTTTAATTTACACACATACTACTTCTGATACTATTTGTGAGGCAACTTGTTTGATTGTTTTGTCTACATTTGAACTGTTCTTACTATGACCAGTGTTGGCTTGAGTTCGTTCTCCAAATATTTACCAGCTACCTATTATATGGGTGTGTTTGGTATTTGTTCCAAGTGACACTGTTTCCACAAACTTTCATTGAGGGTTAGAGGTAATTTGTGCTGATCCTCTGACAATTTGTAGACATCATTTTATTTCCAATTTTTTATTTTTTACTCGTTGACAGCTTGTCTGTATTCTATAATATAATTAATATATATTTCTTGATAACTATGTAATTGGATATTGTATACTGTATTGTGGTAGTTACCCAATAGAGTGATATACTGGTGTTCTTAAAACTAATCAAAAACAAAAACAAAAAACAGGCAGATTCCTCTTAGTCACTTGACACATTTATTTGACTTACAAACAATAGGACATAGCCGCTGTTTTAAAATGATTTATAAAAAAAAAAAGACTTAACATTTTACTATATAATCATGGTATAAAATAATTCATGGACATAAGTTAACATTATAATGCTTTCATTCGAAAAGGAATAAATCATATGACGTTTATGTTAAAGATTGCGTAACATATATTATTAAAAGGGAAAGTGGTGCTTTTTAGTGCTTTGCAGTTGGTTGGCTAAATGTTACAAAGACCGTGCCTTCCTCTTTTGTATTGTTCAGCACACTTTCCGAAAATTTGCTTCTTCGCATCATCGGGGAGGCCATGACTTCGTATCTTGCAGGGCTGCCCACAACATCGAACAGCGCAGACGCTTTGCTGTTCGACTGTTTGGTGACAACTGTGGAGGTTTTGGAGGAAACGAATGAATTGCCAAAGCCATCAGTTTCTTCATACGTTTCGCTGACAGTTTTGGTGCCGATTATTCCAACGGGAGGTTCTGGAACAGTCTTCACTTCCAGGACACTGACCTTGCGTCTTGGTGTAGCCGGGCTTTGGAAGTGGATTGATGTCTGGCTGAGATCGCCGTTTGAGTTCCCCTCTATTTTAGGCTTGAATGTTGCCATTGGTGACTTTGGTTGTTCGGCATTCTTTCTGGCAGCAGAATGAATGGAGATGAAGGAAGGGCAGGATGGCGCACTGCTTTGTCTAATAAGGGGTTTACGGCATGCTTGGTTGGAAGTGCCGTCGGTTTGTTTTGAAGGGCTTGCAGCTTTATCTTTCTCAACCACTTCACCTGTCTCTTTATTGAGCTGGGGTTTAGCCTTGCTGGACACAATGCTTATTTTCCTGATGTTGTTGGAAGGCTGGAAACTTTGTTCGGACTTCAAAGATTCATCAAACAGACCCGATAGCCCTGCGATGTCAGCTTCAGATTTTAAATTGGAGACGGAGTATAAGGCCTTTTTAATGGCTTCCTCAATGTCAAGGAGCTTCGCCAATGTTTGTTCTTTCAGGTCCATTATGTCCTTGCTGGCTTTTTCCAGATCTTCGAATGCGGTCTCCACTGAGGAGGTGCTCTCCAGGTCATCATCATACATTTCCATTTCCACCTTCTTGTCCTCCTTCCTATTTATTTTCCTGGCGGTTCTGCTCGGTGTGGCGATCAAAGCAGGGACATCCTCAAATAACATCTTCATAGATCCAACGTCTACATCGCTGGTATCGCCCTCCATCTCTTGCACTTGAGAAAGGATTATCTTGAGTTCCTCTCGTTTTCTCAAATTCTCAAAAATCTCCATCGCTGCCTTCACGTTTCCTGTCATGATCTCCTCTTTGTGGACCGAGAGCCTCTGTCGTCGCTGATCTGCAGTCTCTTTTGCTTTCTTTTTCCTGAAAACAACTTTCTCTTCTGGCTTTTTTTGCTCTTCACCATTCAGGGCATCTGGCTGGACAGCACATGTATCTGTTGGAATGCTGACAGCCTCCTCCTGCAATTGATTGTTACACTGGTTGGATGAAACGTGAACGATTGATTTTTTTTTGGCTGCAGTACTTTGCTTGGTCTGCCTTTCTTGCCCAACGATATCATTAACTACTTTAACGTTCTTGGATAAAACTGGAGCAGATGCATCATTTTGCTTCTCTCTTCTCCCAAAGTTCTGGAGAGCTGTTTGAAAGCCCATACTAATTTCATCCCTACCTCCTTCTGAATAACTCTCTATGCTTTTCTGGATCTCCTCTGCCGCATTTATTTTCCGTACAACATTTTTGTCCATTTTAGTTTCCGTCGTTCCGGAACTTAATGATTCTGTGTCAGTTTGACTTAGAGTGCCCTTTTTAGGTTCTGCTACATTTCCTTTAGCCTGAGTTTCAACAGAGCATTCCATTGCTTCATCAATAGATTTCTGATTAAATGTGTCCTGTGTGAACTCCCTGTTAGGGAATATTATGCCATGTCTTCTGGTTCTTTGTGGGTTGTTTGAAGATACAGTTGGAGTCTGAACGCTGTGCTTGGTATTTAGTGGTATAACAGGGCTTTGTTCACCATTGGGGCAAGATGCTTCAAGCCTAGGTTGTGGCTGCATACTCTGTGTTGACTTTGTCCATTCTGGCTTTGGTGCGAGAGTTGGCTTCTGGCCATGGGGTTTCTCACATGCCTTTTGAGGGAGTTGGGGTGGTGTTATGTCTTCACAGCGATAAGATGTGGGGTTTCCATTTTGGATTGCTACAGGTTTTGGGATTGTTGTATTCTGTCTTGAAACAGATGGCTGCTCCTCGAAAGTTACTGAAATCGAAGGAGACAGTTCAGTGTCAGAGGGAGGCATGGACACAACAACACCCTGCTTCTTAACAATCTGGCCATTTCCTGAACATCCTCTGCCTGAATTCCTGTATATCATTGCTGTTTTATAGTCTCCCTTTGATACATTAACCCTAGACCTCTCAAGAGACTGGAGAGCCAACTGCATGTTACCTCTTACAATATCCTCCTTCTCTGGGAGCTTGTGCTCCATCGCTGCTGCGCTCTGCAGCGACCTAATCGTTGCCTTCACATCTCCTTTAAAAACCTCAGCCTCTGCCTCTTCTTCTGAAGTCTGAACATCACACTGTTCTACAGGATGTGACGGTGAATCTTTGGCACAACAATTCGCCCTAACAGCACTTTTTGACACTTCATCTTTTTCACAAGACGGAAATGCATCATGGCTTTTCTGGCTTTTCATGGCTTCACTGACCTTTTGGTAAGTTGTTCTGATCTGTTGGCCTCTGGAGGAAGAATGCGTCTCTGTAACTGTTGAGGAGCTCTGCTCTTGTGCCGAGACCTTGACGTTGTATATCTTTCCAGGGACAATAGTTTCGCGCTCCATGTGCATACTTTGGCTCTTCGCCATTTCAAGGGATCTTTTGGCTGCTCTCACATCCCCAGAAACAATTTCTTCTTTCTGAGTTTGGCCTTCTTCCATTTCAGGGCCTTCTGTGGACAGGTCCATGTCATAGATGGTTCCTGGTTTGATCTCCTCACGCTCCACGTGCATGCTCTGTTGCTTTGCGCGTTCCAAAGACTGCATTGTTGCCTTGATATCCCCAGCCACAACCTCCTCTTTTTCCACCATCATTGTTTGCTTCACTGCCAGTTGTTGCTTTACTGTCGCAATATCGCCAGAGATGATGTTCTCTTTCGGGACAGCCGTGTCAACATCGTAGGCACAATCTGATGTAAACACCTTTTTGACATTCTTTACGTCCCCTGGCAGCACATCACAAATGGTCCGCTCCACCTGGTCTTTCTGCTGATAGAGACTTCTCTGAGCTTCCTTGATATCTCCCCTTAATATTTCAATGTTCTCTCTGGACGAAGGGCTTTGACACTGGTCTTCTTCCAAAGGCTCAGTTTGAAGACTCTTCAGGTACTGCAGGTCTCCTCTCTCGATGCAACTTTTGTACAAGTTCACGTTCCCCTTTTCATTCTCATCTATTCTACAGGACGATGCAGTCCTTTGACTACTGGAAGTTGCCATGAGATCTCCGATGGTGGATTTTATGCCTCTCCATTCTATATCTTGACTTTCGGTTCTGGTTTCACAGTGGTGAACTAGCGAGTAAACAGTCATCTCTGCATGTCCCCCGGCACACTCTTGCATTATGATCCCCTTTTTGAACGATTTGGTGTGAATAAGTAAGCTTTCAATCGTCTGGGCAATAACTACTCTGTGATCTTCCTCTGTATTGGTGGCCGCTGTCGGCTGACTGACAGGAAGTTCTATCACTGTGGTGTTCAAATCCCCTTTCTCTATCTCTCTGATGAGAGTGATCTGAGGCTTAAGTGTTGGTTTGCATAATAACTGGAGCATGATGTTCCTGATGTTTCCCTCAATAACCTCCTCATTCTGTATTTGTACACCCTCTTCAAGCTGATACTTTGCCATGGTCACATTTTTGACCTCACTTGCTTCTATTATGATACCACTAGAGTGAAGGTAGGACAGCTCATGTAGACGGGTGAGGGTTTCAGCAACACTGTTGATTGTGATTTTGTCTAGCGGGGTGGTTTCAAAAAGCCAAGTGGTGCTCTTCACATCGGCCTTTGGTCTGTCTTCCTCAACGCTGGGCACTAGGGTATCGTTAGCCTCCTTGATCTTGTCCAGGGGCTGTGATTCAAAGAGAAATGTGCTACGTTTCACATCTCCTTTCCACTTGTCTTCTCTTTGGACAGTGTTTACTGTGCCTTGCTCCTCTGATTCACCTTTGAGACTGTCGATCGGTTGGTTCTCAAAGAGCCAGGTGGAGGTTCTGACATCACCTTGCTGGACATCTGTTACACTAACCATTCTAACATAATTCTTGTGGGTAGCCTGGTCTGATTCGAAGATTTGCTTGTTAAGCTGCACATTATTTCCTACGATGTCCTCTACATCGGCAACAGCAGGTGTATCTGGGCTGGTGAAGGAGTCCAATGGCTGTGTTTCAAACTTCCATCTGGCTGATTTCACATCACCTTTCTTGACATCTTCTTGGGTGACAGCTCGAATTACATAAATCTCATTGTCTGCCTTGATGGCATCAAGGGGCTTTGTTTCGAACATCCATCTGGCTCCCCTTACATCGCTGCTCACAATCTCCTCTTTCTTCACAGTGGTCACCTCGTGAAACTGGCCCTCCTTGTCTCTGATGGCGTAAAGGGGCTGAGACTCAAATATCATGGTGCTGGACTTGACGTCCACATTGCTCTCGGGCTTTTCCACACAGGCAGACTTCTCCTCGAAAGACTGATCGTGGATCTTGTCCAAAGAGAAGGTCTCAAATACAAACTTCTTATTGGTAACATCCCCACCCTCGACTTCACTGACTGTCTGCGTGTCTGCTCGAACCTCGTCTTTCTCGTTTATCATGTTGATGGGACGGTTCTCAAACATCCATGTGAACTTATGCACGGATCCCTCCGGAATGTGCTCACCCAGATCCTGTGCGTCAGATGTCGTCACCATCTCTGAACCTATTTCGTCAAGGGAGCGGGATTCAAAAAGTTCCTTCACTCGTGACACATCTCCAGACTGGACATCCACCTGGCTCACATATCGGGCATCTCCTTCTATATTGGTGTCCTTCCGGATTCTATCTAAAGTCTCTGTTTCAAAGAGGCGCTTCACAGTTTTGACACCGACCTCGGGTTTAACAGAGTCTTGTGCCATGACGCACTTTAAACGTTGCTCCTCACTGTCCTTGATGCTGGCCAGAGGTTGTGATTCGAAAAGCCAAGTGAAGGATTTCACATTAGTGTTCTCTATGGCATCTTTGTCGTTCACTTTTTCCGATTTGTCATACAGAATGTCCATTGGCTGTGTCTCAAATAACCATCTACAGGTCTTAACGTCACCTTTCTGAAGCTGCTCTGCTTTGGTTTCTGTTTGATTGAATTTGGAATGGATTCCATCTATAGTTTGGGTCTCAAAAAGCCATTTGGTCATGTTGACATCTGCTGAATCGACTTCTCGAGTAATACCTTTAATGACCTCAACATTTTCTTTTCCCTCTGTAAATTGGTCAAGGGGTTTAGTATTGAACAACCACTTGTAGTTTTGGACGTTGCCTTTGATTAACTCTTCTCGGCTAACTGTTGTGACTTCGTGGAGATTGCCTGAGGAGTCCTTTATAGTGTATAAGGGAGTAGTCTCAAACAATGCTTTGTTGCCCTTAACATTTCCTGCTCTGATATTAATTTCCATTAAGTCACTTTTCTCATCACTATGAGTTATGTTGCTTATGGGAATTGTCTCGAAAAGGTTTTTGAATGATTTCACATCACCCTTTTCAATATTTTGTTCCTTGACTAAGGTACTGCTTGCTGTGCTGTAGTTTTCAAACATCTGCTTTGTGCCTTTAACTGCTCCTTGTTCATCTGCAGAGAGGGTTATTTTTTGCAAACGTCCGACCTCTAAGCTCTCACTGAGGCTGTCCATGGGCTGAGTTTCAAACAGCCAAAGAGACGTCTTGACATCTCCCCCAAGTACTTCCTCCTTGTCCAGATTCCTCTCAGCGGAGTCTCCTTTTAGCATTGCCAGCGGCCGGGTCTCGAAAAGTTTCTTTGTCTCCCCAACATCAGCCTCTCCTCGGTTTTCTGCCGTAGTTCCTTCCAACGCTCCCATCTGTTCCTTGCCTTCTTGTATCATGCCCAGCGGCTGTGTTTCAAACATCCATCTCTTGCTGTCCACGCCTCCCCTCTGGCCTTCTTCCAGTGATATACCCCGGATCATCTTAACTCCACCCGTCCCCTTGTTGATGGTGCCCAGTGGCTGGGTTTCAAACAGCCAGCGTGCGGAGCTGGTGCTGCCGGTTTTGATCTCCTCTCTGCAGATGGACCTGACCTCGTGCATGTTGCCGCTGTTGTCCTTGATGGCACAGCATGGATCCGCCTGGAACAGTTTAACAGTCTTCTGGATGTCACCCTTTTGTTCCTGGAGCTCAGACTTCAGTTTCAAGAAGCTGTAGTCCTCAATGGAGTTGCAGCGGCCCAGGTCGGTCAGCGTCTGGGACTCAAACAGCAGCCGCGCCCCTCTCACGTCGCCTCTTTCGACAGGTTCTTTTAAGACGGTCTCGACCAGCTCGCCCTCCTCTGTTTTGAGTTTGTTCAGCGCATCCATAGGCTGAGTTTCAAACAGCCACGTCGAGGTTTTCACATCCCCTCGCACAGAGGTCTGCCTTCTGGCAAAGGCACTTTGTTGGGTGCCGTCAACTTGCTGGAACACAGAGGAAGTGCCTCTGACGTCCCCGCCCTTGAGTTCCTCTTCGTCCAGCAGTTTCCTGGTCGTGTGGGGATCGCCAATGTTGTCCAGGGTCCAGTTCTCGAAGATCCACCTCATGGATGGCACCTCGGCCTGGTAGTTGGCGTCCGCAGCCTCCATGGCGTCAGAGTGGAGGGCCTCCACCAGCTCGTCGTCCACCATGTCGTTCAGGTTGTCTCGTAGCTCGGGGTGGATGTGCTTGAAGAGCCTCTTGAGCTCATTCTTCTGCTGCTGCTGGTAGAAGGTGGAGAAGGTTTCTTTGGGTGGGGGCACGGGGAGGCCGGCGAGAGATGGACAGCCTTCATAGTCCAGGGGTCGGGGAGGGATGGGCGGAGGTGGAGGAGGGGGCAGGTCATCGTCGCTGTGAGACATTCCTGAAACGGTGACTTTTTTGGTTGCGTCGGCCATCTTGAAGTTGATAAAGAAAGAAAGAGGAGATCATGTTAATTCCAATGTTTGTTTGGCAACGGTGTATGGTTGAATATATGTCAAGCGTTACATTAGCATGCATGAAGCCAAATTAGCTATACTTTACCTTGTCCTTTGCTTGCTTGCTTTCATGTTTTGCACACCACACAGCATCCTCTATTTTGCCAAGGTTAGCAACACTTCATAGCCGTTAGTAGATATCGAACAAATACGCACATTTAAGTCACTCTTGAAGGTCCGGACACATTTAGGTTAGTGTTTCATGGGTCTCTACGATTATTATCTTCATTCAGAGATTCAAAAATATTGTTTTTTTTGTAGGTGTAAGTTATTTGCATTGTATTGAATTGTCTTTATTTGATATAATTGTATTATCTTGTTGGTCTAGGGATGAATCCATTATATTTGATATTATTGGATATATAGATAATATCTAACGGTAAGATAATGTAGACAAATAATGCAACTAAATTAAAAAAGATTTATCATGTGCTGTAAATCTCACTGGATGAAGGATGGTATGCTTACATCTTACATTGTAATGCTTAAAAGAATATGTCATATTGGAGGATAACATGCTTTAAAGCCTAGGAGTGATAGCATTGTGGAAAGAGTGGAAACATTCTACGTTATTTGGAGTGAACTACACAGAACAAACATAGCACAACCACACACGTGTGTTAGTATTTATCACGAGCATTACACAATACCTTGCTGGCTTTACGTCTCGGTTCTGAAGTGCCAAGGAATTCCTGAGAACAAAACGGATGAGGATTCAGTTATTAAACTGTATTCATTATTGACTTTCACACTAAACAATAAGTACCAAGTATTACAGTCATCGAAACAAAAGCAAACCAACTAGCCCAGAACAACAACTATATAAATCAAGGAAAACAAGTATAAACTAAATAAATCAGTGCCTAAACAGGAAGGTAAAACCTCCGTGAAAACTGTGCCAACAATTCAGCGCACCGCAGATTAGAAGTACAATAGGTTGGACTGACGGCCATTGTGACCAAGAA